>JAQQSY010000082.1:22862-60940 GCA_028646535.1 Procyon lotor
AGGTCAGGAGAAGGATGCAGATGCCCATCAGGGGATGACAGTGGTTTGAACTAGATGGGAGACATGAGATAAGGAAATGGATTTACTATTTGTAGGCACAGAAGGCAGAACTTCCTGAGAGAAAGAAAGGGAAGAAGGGAAAGGTACATTCATTTTGATGGCTATGCTGGGGGCCTAGGAAACTGGGTTGATGCCATTTCCAGGGATTGAGGAGAAACTGTGACTATGGGAATGGAGGATTCTGTGTTAGGCGTGCTATACTTCATAATGCTGAGAAACCATTAAGAATAGCTAAAATTAATTGAATGTTCAATTTATGCCAAGCACTATTTATGTCGCTTTATGTATTATCATATTTTAGTATCATATCTTCATAATAATGCCATGGTTAAGTATTTTACAAATGAGAAAAAGGAGCCATAGGAAGTTTATACAGAGTTGTACAGTTAGTAAGTTGGTATACACAGAATTTGACCCAAGTAGTCTGACTCAAGTTTGTGTTTTTAATCCCTGTGATATAACACACAGCCTCAGTGAGGAGAGCAAGACTTGAGATTTGCACATTTGGAGGTCACCAACACCCACAACAGCCTTGGGATATATTTTCAACATTATAAAACTAAAATGAAGTTCATCCTTAAGACTTGAAAATGAGATAGCTTTTGTCAGCATTTTTTAAGTTTTATTTAAATTCCAGCTAGGTCACATATAGTGTAATATTAATTTCAAGTGTACAATATAGTAATTCAATACTTCCATACAACACCTGGTGTTCATCACAGCAGTGCACTTCTTAATCCCCTCCCTTATTTCACCATCTCCCACCTGTCCTAATGCAGTTAAGTAGTCAAAATCAAAGGACAGGAGCAATGACTTCCAGAAAAGGGTTATACAACTATAATGAGATCTCTGATATAAACCACTTCTACATACAAAGAATGTGTCAACCAGGAGGGATTTGGTCATAGATGTGGAGGCCAAAGAGAGAGATGTCAGAAGTGACAGTGCTCTCCCAGGGGACATCAGTCTACATGTTTAGTTTTGGTGGTCACTGGCAAAAAGGTTGAGCATCTTCATCTTACTGTTCTTTTTTTGTGGACTGATGTTATCTAACACTTGAATCACCTAATTCATTTCCCTGTTTTCTTCTCTTCATGAATTCTCATTATTATTTGCTGATATAAGACACACGACAATGAATTCTCATTGTGAATATATAAATGTAGGACCATGCACATATGAGTATTGTGAACATTTGGAAATTCTCAATATTTTTATATGCTGACTTAATATCTCCATCTCCCAAGTTTGGTTACTGTGGTAACCTCTAAAAAGTGTATCCACTTTAATTTTGCTAATAAAATTGGTTGTCCGAGATTATAGATTAGCAGTTCCAACTCCAGAGTATGCCTCATTTACAACCTCAATGGTGTTTCACCTTGATGCTTCTTGAAAGGCAGCTTGACAATATTTTCCCTGGAGAAGCAAAAATCCACCATGATGTCACCATGAAGCTTAATATCAGTACATGTATCTAAAGCATCTTGTAAATTTACCTAACTTGACAAAAGAATTAAATTTAAGTCTATACTCATTAGTTAATTAGTCTGTGGCTAAGTAACTCTTTATATATCTTATATCCAGTTTCACCATACAATTGATGCAATTGGAGAAATATATAACACATAATATTATATATGATATATTTAAACTATGTAAGTAATACAGAGAATGTATTAAATGTGCAAATTCCATTCATATTTATGATATGTGATTTACGGATTAAACAAATGTTTGTGGGCAAAATACTTTTCGGGGTTCCCAGAATTTTAAGAAAAACCAAATCCTAGTTGGGATGAATCTTATTTTGCTGACTACAAGAGACTCACTTCAAATTCAAAGAAACAGGCATGTTGAAAGTAAACGAACAGAAAAAAAAAGACATAACGTGTAAACATTAGCAAAATAAAGCAGGTGTGGCAACATTAGTGTTAGTATTCAGAACAAAATAAACTTTCTAGAGGCAAAAAGATATATAATGACAAAAGAATCAATTCACTGGTAAGACATAACAATTTTAAATGTGTATGCATCAAGCAACAGGTCCACAATATGCCAAACACAAATATTGACAGAGTTGAAAGAAAAACTAAACAAATCCACAGTTAGAGATTCCAACACTACTCTTAGCACCTGATAAAACTGTAAATCAACAGATCAGAATTACAAATACGAGGGGCACCTGGGTGGCTCAGTGGGTTAAAGCCTCTGCCTTCAGCTCAGGTCATGATCTCAGGGTCCTGGGATCGAGCCCCACATCGGGCTCTCTGCTCAGCGGGGAGCCTGCTTCCCCCTCTCTCTCTGCCTGCTTGTGATCTCTCTCTCTCTGTCAAATAAATAAATAAAATCTTTAAAAAAAAAAAAAAAGAATTACAAATACGAGCAATGTAATCAACCAACCAAATCTAATTAACATTCATAGCATACTCGACCCAATAACAGCAGAATGCACTCTTTTTTTTTCCAAAACTAAATGAACATTCACCAAGAAGGACTGTATCCAGAACCATTAAACAAACATCAACAAATTTAAAAGAACACTTCCCACTCATTTTATAAAGCCAGTGTTACCCAGATAGCAAAGCCAAAGATTGAACAAAGATAAACCCTATTTCAAATATTCCCATTGAACTTACGTGCAAAAGGCATCGATCAAATATTAGCCAAATATTAGCCAACTGATTCAACCAATATATAAAAAAATAAACACTATGATTAAGTGGAATTTATTCCATGTACGAAAAGCTAATTCTACATGAAAAATTGCCATCCACCATATCAACAGGATAAAAAAGAAAAATCATGTGATCATATTAATTGACATAAAAACATTTGACAAATTTCAAGACACATCTATGGAAGGAGAGGGAAAAACTCCAAGCAATCTATAAACAGAAGAAATACTTCAAGTAGAGAAAGAGCATTTACAATAATTTACAGCTAACAATACACATAATGGTTAGCTAAGAATACACATAATGGTTAGATACCATTCTCCCTTTCCTGAAGATGAACAAGCAAGGATGGCTCTTCTCACCTCTTTTATTCAACACAGTGCTGAAAGTTCTAAGTTCAAGCATCTACAATAAGTGGGCAAAGGGGGAGTGGACAAAAGAAAGACCCCTGCTTCACACCATCTAAAAACTTTAACTTAAAATGGATCAAAAACTTAAATGTGGGAGCTAGCATGATGAAACTTTTGGAAAAAACATAGGTATAAACCCTGTGAGTTTGGATAACAGGCAATGGTTTCTTAGAACACAAAAAAAATGTAACCCATAAAAGATAAAATTAACTGGTTATCATCAAAATGAAAAACATTTCACTTCAAAGGACACCATTAAGAAATTGAAAATATAGCCCACCGAACAAGAAAAATTTTTTTGTAAAATCATATATCTGATAAGGCTCTGGTACCTAGAATATACAAAGGATACTCAGTACTCAATAACAAGCAAATGACCAAATTTTCTTTAAATGGACAAATGATCTCAATAGATATTTCTCCAAAGAATATATACAAAAGACCAGTAAGTATAGGAAAATATACTCAGCATCATTAACTACCAGGAACATGAAAATCAAAACCATGAGTTACTGCTTCATACTCCCGACGATGACTACAATCAGCAACACAGAAAATAACAAGCATTGATGAGTGAGTGCAGAAACACTCAAACATTTCTGGTGAGAGTGAAGATATTACTACTGCCTTGGGAAACAGTTCTTCAAATAGTTAAATATTAGAGTTACGATATGATCCAATAATTCCCACTCCAAGATATATCCAAGATAAATGAAAACATATCCACACAAAAAAATGTACACTCATATTTATAGAAACATTATTCATAATAACCCAAAATTCAGACAACCCCAATGTCCACCACATGATGAACATATAAATAAAATGTATATCCATAATATTCCATTTATGGATATACCACCATAAAGTGGTTTATATACAAAACCACTTTAAAAACCTGACACTCTCACCAACATGGATGAACCTGAAAAATATTATGCTAAGTGAAAAAAGCAAATCACAAGTGACCATATAATTCATGAATCATTTATATGGAAATCCCAGCATAGGCATATCTAGAGAAAGCAGAAAGCATATTAGTGGCTGCCTAATGCTTAGGGAATTAGAGGGGTGTGGAGGTGGGGGAGGTGATGGCTGGAGTACAGTGTTTCTTTTTAGGGTAATGAAAATGTCCTAAATTTGAATGTGTTGATGAATGCATAACTCCATGAATATACTAAAAGCCACAGAATTATATATTTCAGATGGGTGAGTTGTGTTTTTTTAATTAAGTTTTTCACTTTAATTTCAGACAAATGGGTGAATTGTATGGTATATGAATTATATCTCAATAAAGTTATTAAAATAAAAACTGAAACGAAGCTGAACTACACAGGAAACTTCCATACAATCCAGCAATTGCAATCTTGAAATTTATCCTAGTGAAATAAAAACTTCTGTTCATACAAAAAAAAAAAAAATGCATGTATATAGCTGCTTTATTTGTAAAGGCCAAAAGCTAGAAACAATCCAGATGTCCTTCAATGGATGAATGTTTAAACAAACTATGGTAACTTCTCACTAGGGAACATTACTCAGAAATAAAAAGAAGAAACTACTGATACACATAACAACTTATATGAATGTCAAGGGAATGATACTGAAAGATGTCAAACCTCAAAGTTTTGCACAACATATGATTTCATTTATATAACACTCTTAAAATGACAAAGTTATAAAAATGGAGAACAATTTATTGCCTGCCAGAGTTAGGGGGGCCTGTGGGAAGGAGAGAGAGAGAGGTTGGGATGGTTATCAAAGCACAACAGCAAGGATTCCCCATAGTGATGAAACTCTGTATCTTGACTCAGATAACATACTCAAGAATCTGTACTCAAGGGGCACCTGGGTGGCTCAGTGGGTTAAGCCTCTGCCTTCAGCTCAGGTCATGATCTCAGGGTCCTGGAATGCAGCCCCTCATCCAGCTCTCTGCTCAGCAGGAGCTTGCTTCCCATACCCCCATCCCCGGGCTGCCTCTCTGCCTACTTGCGATCTCTCTGTCAAATGAATAAATAAAATCTTTAAAAAAAAGAGAGAATCTGTACTCAAGATAAAACTGTGTAGCACCAAAGACACACACACATAAATATAGTGAAACTGCAATTATCTGTGAAAGATGACTGTATCAATGTTAGGATCCTGGTTATTTGATTATACTGTCATTTGTCTTTGTCAATGTTACCACTGGGGGGAACTGGATAAAGGATACACAGGATCATCTACAACATTTCTTTCAACAGCATTACAGTCTATAATTATCTCAAAATAAAAAGTTTATTTAAGAAATATGAGGTAGCTGTAGAAAGGACAGAGGACTATGTATGAAGCCATATGTTTTCTAGACTCCGACCTACCCATTACTCAGCTGTACCACCTCAAAAAATTCATTCTATTATTTTACGTTTCAGTTTCCTTGTAAGAAAAGGAAGGATTTTTTTTTTTTTTAAGATTTCATTTATTTATTTGACAGAGGGAGAGATCAAGTGGGCAGAGAGGCAGGCAGAGAGGGGGAAGTAGGCTCCCCACTGAGCAGAGAGCTCCGTAAAGGGCTTGATCCCAGAACCCTGAGATCATGACCTGAGCTGAAGGCAAAGGGTTTAACCCGCTGAGCCACCCAGGCGCTCTGGAAAGGAAGGATTTAGATAAGATGTATTGTTTCCAGGCCATATGATAATTATAATTGTTTTACACAGCAAAACTTTTCATAAGCTCTTCTCCACTATCCCCCACTACCATGATCATTGCTATATTTAGGAACCACTGATGGAGATTTTCACATTAAAAAAAAAATCTATTCTGTTTGTCTGTTTTTATTAATTGCATAAAAATCTACATACACTAGAAAAAGTAGAATATGTCATGAAAATATCATTCATCCATCCTACGGAACATGTGTAAGCCTTGGTGGGTCTTAGGATCCCTTGCTATAGGTCCTCAGCTCCATGGGGTCCGCAGTTTATGGTGTGCAAATTTCAAAAGATAGAATACAAAATCTCAAAGTTCTCTTCGAGACCTAGGATCCCAGAGTACCGATTTAGATTTTTCAATTGTACATATTTACACCGTCAGCCACAAAGAGTTTGCATTTGAATCATTTTTCCAATATGTGTAAGTACCTTATCAAATTACATGCAAATCACAGTCAATAAGTTATAAAGCACAAATAGACTGCTATTATTATCTAAAAGACATTCATCAATCAGAATTTTTGTGTGCATAACATTCCCTAAGTTGATCATGAATCCTGGGATCCAGAAATAGAAACCATGGCCTTGAGATGTGACATTCCTGTAACATCCAGGCCGTAGAAGGGACACAGCCAAATGCCGCTGAGCAACAAACACAGGGAGGGGACAGCCTCAGCTCACAGGTCCCTCACAGTTTAAAACAATAAGAAGCAGCTCGTGTTTACACCTCATCCTATGTGTATAGTGCTATAGACACCAGCATTTGCCTTATGTGTTTAATCCTTAAAGCAATCTTGGGAAGTAGACATTATCTCCATTTTACAATGACACTGATGCTTGAGGAGTTTATATAATTCGCCCAGATAAGTCCCAGACCTTACATTTGACCTTAGTTCTCTCTAATTTTAGAGCCCACAGACCTGCTGCACTGTGGCAGCTCATACGAAATTAAAAAGACTGGAGAAAAAAAGAAAGGACTAAGGCTCCAAAAGGAGAAGAAAGAAAAAAATGTACAGGCTCAGCCAAGGCACATGTCCCAATAAGATATCATCGCTTTAGCACATTTTGCTGTCATGCATCCTGGCTTCCATCTATGGGCTGAACTTATTTTTGTTTTTGACAACTACATTTTGGCTGACTAATGCAACAAAAGATGAATGAACGCCTATGACAAAATAACCTATCTTTGGCAAGAATAACACCACATTATGAGTATACAATTCCTTCCCCCCCCAAAAAAAGGAAAGGAAGGGGGGGAGAGAGAGAAGGAGAAATAGACGGAAAGAAAGAGGGAGGGAGGGAAGAAGAAATAGTAACAATCACAGTTCTAAATATTTCCTCTAAATTATGTCTTGCTGGATCACCACAAAAATGCATGATGAAATATAGCTGTCTACATCACCTCCCGTGACAATATATTGTTAGACATAACAAATTTATTAAGTAAACCTCAAAATGCAGTGCAATTGACATGGTCAGCCGCTTGAACTGAGCCTGGAGCCTCAGTGAGAATTTGTAAGCTTGCTTATTTCCAAATGAAACCTGTCTGCCCTTAATCCAAATATATATAGTCCAGTGCACTACTGTTTGGGTATTCCATGGAGCCCACTCATTTGTCTTACTTAACACTGTTGGAAGGAGATGTTTGATAATGATAGCTAACATCGACTGTGATCTTGTGCCACACAATGTCCTAAACATCCCATCTCCAGTAAAACATAAAACAACCTGGGAAAAAAGCACTATTATTATTATTATTATTATTATTATTATCCCTATCTAACAGTGTGATGGCTTGCACAGAGAGGTTAAGAAAACTGCCTCATATGACTTGCAAATAAATTCAAATACAAGCAATTAAGCCCCGGTACCTGCAAATATAACCATTTGGCTGTGTATTTTGAAAGCTGTTGCCCAACTCCCGACTTCACCATTTGCCATAGCTTTTCTGCTGTGTCATATGGCTGGCAACCACAAAAAAAAAAAAAAAAAAAAAAAAAGGGAGATAGAGAGAAAGATGAGTTTCCATAGTGATAGGAAGATGTAGGGATGAGGGATGTAACCCCAAGTAATGGACTGTTTTCTTCACTTTCAGAGAAAAGCACCTAAGGTTAGTGTTAAGTCCAAAATTTCTGTGCCCATTCAGCTTTGTCTTTCATGATTGAGCTCAATGTCTTATATATAGAATACATGGTCTTCCACTAACTTGCTCTCATGGGTGAGCCTGGTGATGCATATTAAGGAGGGCACATATTGCATGGAGCACTGGGTATACGCAGACAATGAATCTTGGAACATGACATCAAAAACTAATGATGTACTGTATAGTTACTAACATAACATTAAAAAAAAAAAAAGCTAAGGACAGAGAATCATTAGATTAAACAGGAGAACCCAGAGAACCAAAAAGATCATGAGGCTGATAGAAATCCATGCTTTATCTATTGTGAAGTGAAACAATAAAAGGCTATTTTCAAATACAACTTGACAATTCAAAATACATGTACAGGAAAGCAATGATTAATTTATTTTTCCTCCCTTTGGAACTGCTTCCAAGCCTTTGAAAATAGAAAGGACAGAAAAATGGGGTCAAAGAGATTGTCTGGCATGGTATAGCATCCATTGTTTTCAATAAATAGACAGTAAAATTTATTTTCTAAGGGAAAGGGGACTATTGCATCTATTAAAAAAAGAATTTCTAAAAAGTTACAAACTATATTGATATGCTTATCTAGGCTTAGTTTAGAAATGGGCAAATTACTTCTTATGTGAGAGAAAAAAAAGGATGAATTATAAGTTATGGCAAACCTCAAAGATATCCTTTCTCAAGGCTGAGTGGGGATGAGAGGTTCTTTGAGCAAAGATGGGAAAGAGAAGAACTGCCTACTACATTGGCATACTTTACATACATTTCTTTTTATCCTCAGTCAGTCCTCTGAGGTATCATCATGCCTGTTACAGATGAGGAAAGTGAGAGTCAGAGATGTTAATAACCTTCCCACACAGGAAAAAAAAATCTGTTTTCCTCCCTACCCCACACTTTCCAGCATTATGGAGCCCTCTGACATGGAATTCTTCACTACAAGACTAAGGGGCAGAGAAACAAGAACATTAACATGTTTTTCAAGCTTATTGAAAACCTGGAAGGTATCTTTCAGAGAGTATTGCATTCATGCATTCAAAAATATCTTCTAGACATGAGATTTTTTTCAAAGCAAGCTATAATGAAATAGGAGTGACCCCTATTTTCCCAGATATAACACAGTGTAGGGAATAGAGAAAATTAAACATATAATTACAACAAAGTATTAAGGAAGTTTATAGCAAGAACACCACACCAGGATGAGGGAGGACAGAGGGATTCTAAAAGCAATAGCAGCTCACTCAATTCCTGACTACTCAGTAGATATTAGCTAGATGGGGCAACAGTTGACATCAATTCAGGAAAGAAGTGAATCACAATGGCAAGTTTGGAATAACAAAGTTTGCATCCCATTTGAAGAACGTGAGAAAGGTCACTGTGTGTCACCACAGGAGTAAGAGAAGTTAAAAGAACTGAAGGCTGGGAAGGTGGGCAGGGAACAGGTTATGCAAGAACCACATCAAGAAACTTGGACATAACCCTGAAAAAGTGGAAGACACTGAGCAATGCTCAGATGAGAATAAACATTCTAGCAACGGCATAAAAAATGATTTTATGGGAACAAAGTTGGAAACAGCTTAAGAGTTTGCTGAATATTCTAGGTGAGAAGATGGTGGTTTGGGCAAGGATGGTTGAGAAAGAATTGGAGATTCACAATTTCTTTAAAAGGAAAAACACAGAGGGCGCCTGGATGGCTCAGATGGTTAAGCATCCGCCTTTGGCTGGGGTCATGATCCCAGGGTCCTGGGATCAAGCTCCGCATTGGGCTCCCTGCCCGGGAAACCTGCTTCTCCCTTTCCCACTCTCCTTGCTTGTGTTCCCTCTCTCGCTGTGTCTCTGTCATATAAATAAATAAAATCTTTAAAAAAATTAAAAATAAAAGGAAAAACACAGAATCTCATGATTGACAGGATGCAGAATATAAGAAGGTGAGGAGTGTTCAAAAATGATGTCCAGGTGTCTGACTTGGGCAACTGGATAAATTTGCCTATCCTAAACATTTTATATAAATGCAATCATACAATACCTGGTCTTTTATGATTAGCTTCTTTCATTTAGTTTAACATTTTCAAGTTCATCCAAGTTTTAACATGCATCAGTGGTTCATCTTTTTGTACTGACAAATAATATTACTCTATGGACAACCACATTTTGTTTATCTCTTCATCAGTAAATGGATATTTGGACTGTTTCCACTTTGTGACTCTTATGCATAATGCTACTGCAAATCTTTTTGCGTAAATAGTTGTGTGGAAATGTTTTCTTTTTTTTTTAAGATTTTATAAATTAATCTGTCAGAGAAAGAGAGAGCACAAGCAGGAGAAGCAGCAGGTAGAAGGAGAAGCAGACTCGCCGCTGAACAGAGGCCCAATGTGGGACTTGATCCCAGGACCCCAGGATCATGATCTGAGCCGAAGGCAGACACTTAACTGACTGAGCCACCCGGGCATCCCTCATTTATCGTGCCATATATGTAGCAGTCAAATCACTAGGTCATATAGAACTCTAAGTTAAACATATAGAGGCCAAAATGTTGTCCAAAGTGGCTGCACCATTTCACATGCCTATCAGCAAAGCAGGATTATTCAAATTTCTCCACATATAGGCCAACATTTGTTGTTAGGTTGTGACTGTAGCCATTCTAGTGGGTATTAAATGGTATTTCAATGTAGTTTTGATTTGCATTTCAAAAGTAATTAATGATGTTAAATATACATCCATGTGCTTATTGGACTGAATATATATTCTTTTGGAGAAAAGTACATTCAACTTTTTCCCTTTTAAAATGTAGATTATTTTTTATTGTGAGTTAAAAGTTGATTTATATATTCTGGATCATAAATCCATCAAAAATTAATTAGCAAATATTTTCTTCAATTTGTAGAGTTTGGTATTTTTATTATATTCTTCATAGTGTTCACTGAAGGAAAAACTGTTTTTGTAAATTTAATAGAATCAGCTTATATATTTTTTAACTTTTTGCTTATGATTCTGGTTGCATAGCTAAAGAAATATTGCCTAACATAGGGCATGGATATTCTCATGTTTTCTTTCAAAAGTTTTGTAATTTTTGCTCTTACATTTAGGTCTATAATCCATTTTGAGTTATAAGATAGATAGATAGATAGATAGATAGATAGATAGATAGATAGATGATAGATAGATAGATAATACATAGATACAGATAATACATAGATCAGATCCATTTTGAGTTATAAGATAGATAGATAGATAGATAGATAGATAGATGATAGATAGATAATACATAGATACATAGATAGCTGTATCTATGTATTACCTATACATATACATATACATATATGTATTACCCACATGTATCTATACAGATACATAAATGTATCTATGTATATCCATATATATATATGATATATATATGTGATATTATATCACATATATAATATATCAGCTCTTCCTTTCCAATCTGTGTATTAGTGGATGCTTAGTTTGTTTTTATATCTTGGCTATTGTCCATAATGTTGCAATAAACATAAAGGTGCATATATCTTTTCAAATTAGTGTTTCCATTTACTTTGGAAATATTCAGTAGTGGAATTATTGGGTCATATATTATTTCCACTTTTAGTTTCAGAGAAATCTTCATACTGCTTTCCACAGTGGCTGCACCAATTTACATTCCCACCAATAATGTACAAGAGTTCTTTTTTCTTCACATCCTTGTCAACACTTGTTACTGTCATCTTTTTATTTTAGCCATTCTGACAGGTGTAAGGTGATAGCTCATTGTGGTTTTAATTTGCATTTTCCTGAATATTAGTAATATTGAGAATCTTTTCATATGTCTGTTTGTCATAAGTATATATTTGTAAAAATGTTAATCAGTTTCTCTGATTAATAAGGACTTAATAAGACTGTTTGGTTGTGAGTGTGTGTGTGTGTGTGTTGAGTTGTATAAATTTCTTATATATTTTGGATATTAACCTATTATCAGATATGTCATTTGTAAATGTCTTCTCACATTTAGTAGATTGCCTTTTTATTTTGTTGATAGTTTTCTTCACTGTAAAAATACAGAGAACAAACTGATGGTTGCCAGAAGAACTAGATGGGAAATAGTTAAAATGGGTGAATGAGAATGAGAAATGCAGGCTCCCAGTCATGTAATGTATAAATCTGGGGACAAAAGGTACATCATGGGGAATATAGTCAATGATACTATATTCATATTGTATGGTGACAGAGGGTGGGTACACTTGTGGTGAGCATAGGATAATGTATAGAGATGTTAAATCACAACATTGCACACCTGAAACTAATGTAACATTGTGTGTCAACTATACTCAAATAAAAAAATAAATTAAGTTAAATAAATGGGTACTGGGTGATTCAGTCAGATGAGTCTCAGACTCTTGATTTCAGCTCAGCTCATGATTTTGGGGTCCTAAGATGAAGCCCCGCATTGGGCTCTACCCTCAGCCGGAGTCTCTTTCACCCTCTGCCCCTCCCCCTTTCATACACTCTCCCTCTCACTCTGTCAAATATATAAATAAAATATTCTTTAAAATTAAAATTAAAAAATAATTAATTAAATAAAACAATAAAAATAAAGTGCCTTGGCACTGGGGGATTAATAAAATCATACAGGTTTCCATGATAATGACCCTTATCTGGAATTTTGATTTGTATCATGTAAAGATACAAATGTAAGAAATCAACAGTAACAAAATAAGTTTTAAAAATTCCACAAGCAACAGGTATTACTTAATAAACATAAACAATGCTTAAAAAAAAGAAAGAAAGAAAAGAAAGCCAGGTTTAAAAGAACTGATATAAGTGGGCTTTTAGTGTGAGATTTTATGTTTATCTGGCCAGTGGTTAAACTATGCTTACTGTCAGCTGGCTTAAATGCCTGTGGTGTCCTTGTTTTCTCTCCCCGGAGTCTCTGGATTTCCCTAAATCTTAAATAAGATCAGACATGTAGTTCTTTCAGTTGTATTCCTATTAATTATACAGGAGCCCTATTGGTGTGGTGTTAAGGTGTGGGAGTGGAAGTAGTGCTCTTTAGACTTATGCCTCTCCCTATGCCTTCCACTCCCCTTGTTTGTGCTCTCTCTCTCTCTGACAAGTAAATAAATAAAATCTTAAAAAAATTTGTTTCTCTGGAAACTCCTAGACTAATTATGTAATATCTGTATCTTTTGTTGTATGTGGCCACCTAGTTCTCAGCTCAGTGCATGTGTTTGTGTGTGTGTGCGTGTGCACACATGTTTGTATTGTGGCATGATTACAACGTTATGGCAGTTTAAAACTTAGTTGGTAATATCACCAATTATAATAATGTTAAACTAATTTTAAGTCAAAAATAAAATGTTAAAGTCAAGAAGTCAATATTTGTTTTAAAATATTTATTTGTTTGTTTATTTGTTTGTTTGTTTATTTATTTGACACAGAGAGAGAGATCATAAGTAGGCAGAGAGGCAGGCAAAGAGAGAGGGGGAGGCAGGCTCCCCACTGACCAGAGAGCCTCATGTGGGGCTCAATCCCAGGACCCTGAGATCATGACCTGAGCCTAAGGCAGAGGCTTTAACCCACTGAGCCACCCAGGTGCCCCTCAAGTAGTCAATATTAAAGTAAAAAAAAAGAAGTTTGTTATATTGCCAGTACTCACCTAAGTCATGTTGAAGAGCATAAGGCATATGCTACAAAAATAAAACTAATGAATTATTGAAAAATACTAGTATCACCATTTTCATTTAATATTTGCTTTAAAAAAAAGATTCATTTATTTATTTTAGAGAGAAAGAGTCAGACAGAGAGAGGATGAGGGCAAGAAGAGTAGAGAGAGAGAGAGAATCTTAAGTATCTCAATCTCAGTTGAGCATGGAGACTGACAAGGGGCTCAATCTCACAATGCTGAGATCATGACCTAAACCAAAAGCAAGAGCTGGATGCTCAACGGACTGAGCCACTTTGGTGCCCTTGCTTTTTTTTTTTTTTTTTAATTAGGAGTTGAAGCTCTTTGTACTTTTTGATAAATATAATCTTGAATTAGGCTAAACCTAAAAAAAACTATTTAAATTAATCACTATTTTAAAAGGAGAAAAGACAATAAACATAATATACTACAACGAATGGGCACATTTAGTGGTGAGATATAATAAATCAGGTGCAAGCAATGCTGCATACAAAGACTGCAGATTTTTCTCATGTTCTGTGGTTCTGTACACTGCCAGTAACAGTAGACTCTAAGACAGGAAGTCAGGATCCTCATTTCATGTGTGCAACTATTTAACTCTGAATCCTATGCATTTCATCTTTTTGTTTGTTTGTTTATTTTGGTCTCTTATTGTAATTATCTTCAAGGTTTCAAATTTTCCTTTATCCCCATACTTCTGGAACTATTTTAACCTTTTGGTTTAGAGTAGGATAAGCTAAAATTCAGAGAAGTTTAAAAATTTGCCTTAAACTTCTTAGATGGTTGACTGAAGGAACTTTTTCCATCTGATAAATAAACAATGTATCTGCAATACCCTCACCCACGAACACCAACATTAAAGCTATTTTATTTATATTTTATTATGATTATTAGGGTGATTTATTGTTTCCCATGTGCCAATATCTGAAATAAATCCATTACATGGACTTTCTCATTTAATCTTCTAATCACTGTTTTAAAATGTATTAGTAATATCCAATTTTAAAGCAGAAGAAACTAAGACTCTGATCCTTAATTCTTAAATTAAAAAAGTTATCAAATATGCCTTATTTAATTTTTAAAAAATAATAATACCAGTCACCTGTTAAAATGAAATTCTTTGCTTAGATTCTCTAAGGCATGGAGAATGTTTATTTCAACGTGTGCTTCCCAAGGTCATTATCCCAGACAAGGGTGGAAAATACTAGATAAGCTTTGATGTCACCACTTCTTTGAGGGAGAAGAGTGGGAGAAAAGTTTTTGCTTAGCTAATTAGAAAACATTAAAGAAATGACAATTATTTGGTTAAAATCTTAGGAATAGAAGTTTTCCTAAAATGGCAATTTCTCCTATCAATTTGCCACAAGAAACATACTCTAACCCTTCTGGTCATGTGACTAAAATAGCTTTTTATGATTTCCTAATATCTTTTATTTTTAAAAAGATTTATATATCTTAAGTGAGGTTGAGAATGAGCAGGAAGGACAGAGGGAGAGGGAGAGAGAATCTCAACCAGACTTTGTTCTGAACCCTGAACCTGACTCGGGGCTCACGGCCACAACCCTGAGATTATGACCTGAGCTGAAATCCAGAGTCAGATGCTTAACCAACTGCACCACCCAGGCACCCCTGACTTCCTAATATCTTTTGATTTTGAATCTTTTCTAGAACCTAAGTTTTTCTCTCTCATATTGTACATAAAGCCAAGGTTTTTTTTCATAAAGCCAAGTTTTTGACAAAATATTTTAAGCACATAATTTTATAATGGCTCTGTGTATAGATAAATGATATTTACAGTTTTATGCTGAACTCAAAATTACATTTCTTTTAGCCTTTTATTATGTATTCTAACAAAATCTAATACTCCTAAAAACTAGAATGTGAGTAGAAAAACTAGAATTAAGATACTCGGAAATAAATCACTTATCCTCATGAAATAAATGACACTTAAAATTTGGGAGGAGTGGGATGCCTGGGTGGCTCAGCTGGTTAAGCGTCTGCATTCAACTCAGGTCATGATCCCAAGGTCTTGGGATCAAGTCCCACATCAGGATCCCTGCTCAGTGGGGAGCCTGCTTCTCCCTCTCCCTCTGCTACTCCTCCTGTTTGTGCTCCCTCTCCCTCTTTCTGTCTCTGTCAAATAAATAAATAAATTCTTAAAAAATAATTTTAAAAAAATTGGGAGGAGAAGTTTACTAGAACAAAATTAATAAAAATACAGAATCCAAAAATTATTATAGTAAAGCTAATAATTTGACCATAAAGAACCAGCAACTTCCATTAGGTAAAAGTAGAAGCTATAACACATCAAAGGGATTAGACATGTAGGAAAATTGGAAATGACATAAAAATTGAACAACCAGCATTTGTGGCAGCAAGGTATCATTTATTTTGCTTAAATTAACAAGCATATACAAAACTCAAGGAAATGCTGAGATAATTCATCTTCGATCTCTATATGGAAACAGGATTGCTTTTTGGGGACTTATTTAATTGAATTCAGTTTAATCAGTGATTACTCTTGGCCCAGGTCTTGGAGGCTTTATAGTCATTTTAAAATGAAGTTGGCTGTGATTACAGATTTCAGAACATTTTGAAAGGAGGTGAATTAACTACTTCCCGTTTGATGAGTGAAGAGAAGTTAAGTGTGAGAGAAAGAATGTAGTATCTTTGTGACTGTCCTTCAAAAATTGTGAGCCTGCAGCTATAAGGTAATTTTCAAAAATAACACCAGATGATTAGGCAGAAATAAGGATATGGCAGAGAAATGACAAAACAGACTGAAGAGGGATAGCAGTCATAATAACAGAATCAAGAGCTTGAGGAGGCATGGATGGCTCTGTCGGTTAAGTGTCTGACATTACCTGATAGCTCAGGTAATGATGTCAGGTCGTGAAATCAAGCCCCCAGTCTGGCACCAAGCTAAGAGTGGTGTCTGCTTAAGATTCTCTCTCCTTCTGCCCCTCCCCCATTCTCACTTGTACTCTCTCTCTCTCTTAAAAACAAAAAATAAATAAATAAATAAAAATAAAACAAAAAACCAAGAGCTTGAGAGTATGGCAGCTATTGGAAATACTCTAATTTTAGGGGCCAGAAAACTCTAGCCCTAGCACCAAATCCCCTCTGCCACTTATTTTTTCTGGTCCCTGAGCTAAGAATGGTTTTTATAGCACAAATAATGAAGAAAGTAAGAAAAAAAAAAGAATTTTTGTGAAAAGTGAAAATTACATGAAATTGAGATTTCAGTGTTCATAAATACCATTTTATTGGCCGTTTGTTCATGTATGGTCTATGACTACTTCCTTGCAAAAACAGTAGGTACTTTGGGTAATGGCAATGGGTATCACAACAGGCCCTCAAAGCCTAAACTTTTTCCTATCTCGTGCTTTACTGAAAAATTTGCTAACCAGTGATCCAAGTGAACTTCTCTTTCCGCAATGAGGAAGTTTTTAGAGCTTTGGTCACCTGTCCAAGGTCCTGCAAATTGTTCACAGCAGAATTTAGAATCAGAGCCCAGCTATCCTGACTGCCTGTGAGATTTTTCCACTATGTGCCACTCCTACCCTACATCTCTTTTGTCTTACTAGAAACACAAACCTAGAGTGATAGAAGTTCAAAAGTTACCCAGGATTTATCCTACTCTATGCAAGTCACTTTATGAGGTAAGTTGTCTATTTGATCCTTACAACATGTAGACTTGGTGCCTCAGTTTGTCTTCCTATATCTATCTATCTATCTATCTATCTATCTATCTATCTATCTATCTATCTATCTATCCATCCATCCATCGTCTATCATCTATCAACATCTTTTATTTATCTATAGCTACCACATTTCCATATAAGCCAACAAAATATTCTTATAGTTTAGATACTCTTCTAAGTACTTTGTAAATCTCATCTCGGTCAATCCACTGAACAAATGGAAAAAAATTGTGTAAGCACATAACCAATCATTAAGTCCTTGTATCTAGAAGATCTTGAAATCAGTAACTTTTTCTCTCCTTGCCCAAGACAAAAGTTTGCATTTCAATGACACAATTTATTAGTTCACTTAAAAATTTTACATACATCAGTTTATAGGTATGATTTGCATAGAGGGAACAAGAAGAAACCCAAAGCCACACCCTAGATCTCTATATAAAGCTACAGTTCTCAACCTACAGCGCATTTCAGATTAATTTTCAGTGCTAATAAAAAGTAGAGGTTCCTGGCTGCATGCCACAGAATCTCTGAATCAGAACCCCTAGGTGATGTCAGGATATGGAATGTTCAAAGCAGTGGTGACATTCATATGCCCAAAAGTGAATGATCTGTTTCTCAGCTCTTTACACCATTAAAGGATATTGATGTCATAATTGCATATAATTTTATTATTCTTTGTTTTGTTTTTTGGAAAATAGATTGAATTTTGGTAAACAGCAAATAATTTAAATGACAATTAGGGTTTATAACTGGCATATCTAACAAATAGCACTTACGATTCCCTCTAAAATATATTTGGAGAAATTTGTCCTCTGCTCTTGGATAAAGACATTGGAAATTTCATGACTTATTTGATAATTATTGGTTAAAAATTCTATGGTCACTTTACCTTATAAAAATATTTTCAACTTATTACTTAAATATGTCTGACACTATTTTATATTAGAAGCAATGAACTTCCTTTAAACTTGTATCTTCTTTTGTCCCCAGTTGGATGTTGTTTGAGCTGATTTATGGAGGCACAGGAGGTATGTCCTTTTCTTTCACTTGCCTCAAGGTTGAAAATTGTGACTTTTAAAAAACATTTTCAGTGTTATTTGGGGAAAGCAGTGTGCAGGCAAATGGTAGAAGGATGGTAAAGTTCTTTTGTGACTGGTTGTCACAAAATGATTTATCATTTCATAAACTTGGAATATGTTTGAAGTTTATTCATTTTCTGATGGTTCTTCAAAGATCTTCACTAAGAATATCTCCTTGGACTTACTTTGATGTAGGTAATATATTTTCATCAGGATTTTTCCCCAGGATGTTGGCTTGCCCCCTCAGTCCATGTTGTTGTTTGTGGGGAAAAAGGTGTGTGTGTTTGTGTGTGTTTGTGTTATGTGTGTGTGACTATCTCCCCATGTTGCAGTCTTATCTGTCTATAGGAAGCACTCCCTAACACACTGGGAGCATATTTGCTCCCAAGGCATTGTTTGCCAATGAAGCAAGAACCATCCAGTGTCTCACAGATTGTCTGGGCATGAGTCAGACACCTATCTACCATGACCCTTTAATTGCAGGGAAACATGATCAGCTCTAGAAGTGGTTTTGTTGAGACTACTCTCACTAGCTTGAGGGTAAAAAAACTCACAGTTCACCCTAGCAGCTCTGTCCAGAGATATCTATTAAGCAAACTGTTTTGTTAATCGGACTGCTTTTATATGCAAGTAAGGTGTACCAGGAATAGTTTCCAGTTATTTCTTTTTAAATTTTTCATCTTGGCCATGTTGGTATGTCATGTATATTATACATTTGTGCTTTAGTCAAACATTCTAATTTAACTTCCTGATACATAAGAAATAATTTCAGAAGACTTTGGAATGTCTGTAAATGGACACTATCTATTAAGATCACTCATTCAGGGACTCAGTCATTCAGTGTCTGCCTTCAGCTCATGTCATGATCCCAGGGTCCTGGGACCAAGCCCACATGGGAATCTCTGCTCTGCAGGAAGCTTGCTTCTCCCTGCTTCTCCCTCTCCCACTCCCCCTGCTTGTGTTCCTGCTCTCATTCTCTCACTGTCAAATAAATAAATAAATCTTAAAAAAAAAAAGAGAGAGAGAGAAACGCCTGGGTGGCTCAGTGGGTTAAAGCCTCTGCCTTCGAGTCAGGTCATGATCTCAGGATCCTGAGATTGAGCCCCGTATGGGCTCTCCACTCAGCGGGGAGCATGCTTCCCCTCCTTTCTCTGCCTGCTTCTCTGCCTACTTGTGATCTCTCTCTCTGGGTCAAATAAATAAATAAATAAAATCTTTAACAAATAAATAAAAATTAAATAAATAAATAATCACATAACATTATGATTGATGTGGTGATTGAGAAGTGTAGCATGCTATAGTAATAAATATCAAAAGATCTGAGCATGTTTAGAAATGAAGGTAAGTCTTTTAATGAGGTATGATTTAAGCAAAGGCCTGAAGGCTAAATAAAGCGACAATGGGAAAAAGAACTATTTAGAACATAAACAGAGGTACAGAGGCTAAGAACATGTCAATTTGAAAATACTGGAGGAATTGGAATAAGAAAAACAGAAATAAGAGAAACTGGAAAGATAATGGACCAAAACATGGAAAACCATATGTATTATTAGTTTGTCAGGGCTGTCATAACAAAGTAGATGGGTTGACTTAAAAGAAATTAATTTTCTCACAGTTCTGGAGGCTAAATGTCCAAGGTCAAGATGTGGACAGAGTTGGTTTCTTCTGAGGCCTCTCCCTGGCTTGCAAATGACCACTTTCTTGCTATGTCCTCACATGATCTTCCCCTCTGTGTGTGCACATGGCTGATGCCTCTGTGTCCTAATTCCTCTTCTTATGAGGACTGTACCAATATTGGATTAGGACAGGATCCACCCTAATACCTTGTTTTAACCTAATCACCTCTTTAGAGACCCTACTCCAAAGGCTGCCAATCTGAGGTAGGAGGATTTAGAGCTTGAACTTATGAATTTTGTGGAAACACAATTTAGCCCATAACACCGTAAGTGGGTATTTGCTCTATAACAAGTGGAAAATGGGCACCACTGAAGGTTTTGAAGTCAATAGAATTATGGAGGTAGCTTATTTTTCAAAGTTATTTTAACATGCCATGAATAACAGTTTGAAAGGAATAAGAAGTGTGACATGTTAGCATCATCCAGGGGAAAGATATTTGGGGGAGGGGTGGTTAGAGAGGTGACCTGGGAGGGGCAAGATGGGAACAGATCATTGAGAGAGTTAGGGGATAAATTGTATTTAATTGTTGTTTGCATAATCAAAGCAAAGAAAATTGAAGATTAGAGAAATTATCTCATGTGTAATTGATGATAACAGAAAACCAAGACAAAAGAAAAAACTGAAAATAAAAGACAAGCTAGAATTTCAAAAGTGTTACATTGATAAAGCAAGATCTAGTTTCAGCTATGAAGCTGACAATCTCCCTGTTGGAAGCAAAGGTCTCTCTTAAAGGAAAGGTGGTGTCTGATATTCTTCCTATGTACTTGGGTAAACTCCTTAGGTGGAAAAATCAATTCACATTGTTTAGATAACAAAGATTATCAAATCCTAATTCCAGGAATTAATTCTATAGCAAACAAGCATGAATCAAAAAAGGAGGCTGTAATTTTTCAACTAGCACATAAATATGGTTCCAATAGTCCCTTACCTTCCCTGATGCTGAATAAAAGGAGGTATAAAAAATAAAAGAAATGTAAATGTTTTAAAATGTGATAATGATTTAAAAGGAAAAAATACTTCTTGACATTAAAGCTTCTACTGAGCTCAATCCCTTTTAATCCCAAATCAATGTCTGTTTTTCACATTGAACACAATTCTCATTCCTGTCTTATCTCTCCAGCTTCACAGTGACTTACTGATTTTATTTACCTTCACCTAGAAACCTTCAATTTTGAAGGTCACTGTTTAACATTAATCTTAAATTATAAAATGTCTGAAAGCCTTTAGTAATATTCGTTTGTTAATGTATTATATGGGTTTTATTATGAAAACTTTCAAAAGTTTATAGAATTAAAATGGTGTAGTGACCTAGCATGTACACATAATTCACTTCCAACAGTCATCAATATTTGGCTACTAGTTCTATCTTCCGCACCTTTATTTTTTGCTGAATTTTAAAATAATTTTGATACCATTTTATTTCAACTGTGAATATCTCTGTTGTCATATTTAACATTTAGGACATTTTAAACAAAAAAATGCCATGAAAATACCTAATAAAATTAGTAATGACTGCTTAATACCATCTAATACCCAATTTATTTTGAACTTTTCCCTGAAAATCTCATAGAATTTATTATTGCTTTGTTTAATTCAAGGTCTGTAAAAGGTTCATATATTGCACTCATTTGCTTGTCTCTTAAATTTCTTTTATTCATAACTTCCTTTTCATTTTCTCCCATGCCATTGGTTGAAGAAATAGCATTGCTTGTCCTGCAGAATATCTAATAATCTCAGTTTTATTGATTGCTTCCTTATAAATACTGAATTAAACCTGGACGAGCTTAATCTTAGTCAGAAGAGCAGATCTATCTTCTTGGATAAATACTAAATGTTGTAAGTTAAAAACATTCCAAGTGACCACTAACAAATTAAGGTTTATAGTGTAATTAAACTATACCAATCATAAATGCTTAATATGCCAGACAATGAATATGTAAGAGAAAAATGCTACAATAAGTTTCATGGAAAAAAAGATGTGTGTGTCCTATTTATTTCTAGTGATATTTGACAAATACCAAGATTTAACAAAACCAGAAATGTTATATTCAATGTTTGGTGCAAAAGATCTAGTCTATTTCTCCTGAGTTGAAAAGTGAAGTGCACCGTCCTTCTCAAGCAGGGCTGAGACATGAGCATTCCTAGCCTCCTAGCCTACAATCCCACAAGAAGCATAAGCAGACTCCTGGTGGTTGTTTAAAGCTGAGATAAGCACACTTCCTGCCCCTAGCTTCCCTTTCTGCTTCACTGTTTTAAAGGACACACAAGTCCTTGACTCAAAATGGCTTGTCTTAGTTCTCATTTTGGAAACTCAAGTGTGTTTGCTAAGAATCAATGTGCACTGCCCCCACGGAAAATCCTTGGTTACACAGACATCTGGCCCTCCCTTATCCTGTGGCTCAGTCCATGGCCATGGAAATGTCTCTGCCTTGCAGGATACCATGAGTACAAGTCATATCTACCTTTACTGCTAACTCAGTTAACAAAAGCAAGTCTGGCATCTTGGAATCATGACTTATGGGTCTACGATGTAGGTTTATGGCATGTATATCACTAGAAAAAATATAAAATGAAAATGATCAATTTGACATAAGACAAAAAGAGATAAACTAGAAAATTCACATCTATTAAAGCAGTCCAGGGAATTCAAAAATAAGAGGTAATAGGAAACATATTCAATAGACCAAAAATAAATAAATAAATAATTAGAGAAATGTATGGGGAAAGATGAAAAGAATGATAAAATGCTCATCCATATTAGATCTAGATTAAAAGGGTTAGATAAAAAACTCCAATTAGAGGGCCTAACTTGTCCTAATACCTATTTTAGATAAGGAAATGGTCTGGTAATTAAACTGAGTTTTTATTCCAAGAGTTTATCAGAAATAAGAGGTTACTTGGATAAATGCAGGGAACTATTATGGCCATTCTAAGCAAATGGCACTCAAAGTTTATTAAATTTTTCTCTATTCCCATCTCACGAAAAGCAATGGGATGTCTTGTTGCAAGCACAGTATTTTCTCAGGTCCCACTGGAATACATTGCACCATGGATGAAGGGTTTATATGCAGTCTAAAAGATGAAGAGCTTATATGCACCATGGATGAAATGCTTATATCAGCTAAAAGAGCATTAGCTGATTTGTCAGGCAGGAGAAAAACACTTGAGTAACCAAAACTGAATCTACAGAAACACACACTTTCCTACTGGGTGTTGGCCAAAGAGAGTGTACACAGTGTCTGTGGTATCATTTTGTCATAGCAATGTCAAATGAGTGCTTAGCACTGTCTTCATCACCATGTGGGTAGAGCCCACTCACGTGTGGCAGCCACTTCTTCCTGGGTTGTATTTAAACTCTCTATAGACTCTACCCTCCCCATCTATCTTCTTATTCCTGAGTTTTTCTTAGCAATGAGCTCTTTTCAGTCAAGAGCAAGATTTGCAATACAGTGTCATGGCCATAAAAATCAAAACTACCATTCGCACTACCAGAACATTGAACAGAAAGATACATTAAAATTATAGGCTACACTTATAGAGTTGACAAATTTAAGCCAATACTTTTCCCTTATTACTATAGTCAATTTTAAGAGAAGAAATGGAAGGAAAGAAAATACTAGAATATATGGATTAATCACAAAAAGCAACTTGAATTAATGTGCAGTCAATTCAGTCTCTCTTCTTCCAGGGCTCTGACAAAATTTGCTGATTAGATTATCTTAAATTTGGTGTCTATTTTCTTCAGGCATGTAGTAAAAAAAAAAAAAAAGGCAAAACCTAAATAACGAGGAATTAAGCAGTAGGATAGAAATGAGGAAAATCAGTCAAGACTAGTTAACCCATAAATGAGATAATTTCCCATTAAATAAATATGCATATATATACTTCATCTTCCTATTAACACTAAAATACTAGTCTGGGGAAAAGTAGCTATAAATATAATCTTTTATGGTAACTCTTTCTTTGATTCATCATAACTTTATAAAAAATTCAAAGATATTCCTTAAATATCATTGGTCATTATATTTGTTTCTTTGGAATTCCCCCTTTTAGAACTTTTATTTGGGACTTAAATGAGGACTTTAATGTCAGGATAATGTATACATTTTTTACCTTTGAAACAAATTTGGAGGAATAGCAAATTCATCGAAGGTAAAATTATCCATGTGGCTTGGCCTGAGGCCTACATAACAGGAATGCATTTAACAGGAACCATGGTAAGTAGTTCTAGGAGGGCACTTGCACAGGAGGGTTAGAAAGAAGAGTAACAGAGTCACACGTGGAAGAATGTGGGATATAGACAGCTGCAATTCTGGGTCCACACTGTGATGTGGCCATAGTGCTGATGTGAGTTAGAGAACTACTGCAGTCAGAACAGGAAACTTGGAAGAACCCATCCTACAGCACATGTTGGGGGTTAGTCCACCCCAGGAACATGGTGCTCACCTCCAGATGGTCTATTTTAAGACGTATGTGGGGACTATAGATAAGCTTAAGGGGCAGATGGGAAAGAGGGTACAAATTGAAGAGTCTGTGTTTTCAGTCTGAAAAAGTGAAAGCTAGGGGGCAAGCTAGTGGTAACTATCAAACCCTGAAGGATCAGCACATGGAAGATTGATGAAGCTATTTCTATAGGATCCACATGAAGGAATGAGGCCCCAAGGTAGAAGTTCCCAGAAGAAAGATTAAAGTTCTAGTGTAGGGATTTCAGTGATTAAATTAAACTCGAGTGCCATGAGTTTTCATCCCTTTGGGAGAGGATGGGCATCTTATCAAATGGGATTCAAATGTCACATGAAAGTTTGAGTTAGACGATCATAAAATCCCTTTCAACTTTAAATTTGGTAAGTCTTTTATCAGTTTCTAAAAGGTGATTACATTATTTTTTTTAAAGATTTTATTTATTTATTGACAGAGGGAAATCACAAGTAGGCAGAGAGGCAGGCAGAGAGAGAGAGGGAAACAGGCTTCCCGCTGAGCAGAGAGCCCGATGTGGGGCTTGATCCCAGGACCCTGAGATCATGACCTGAGCTGAAGGCAGAGGTTTTAACCAACAGCCACCCAGGCGCCCCGGGTGATTACATTATTATAATGACTTTATCTAATACTCATTGCTATTTTATGTGAAATTGCCTATTTTTCTCAAAACAATGCCCAGAAAAGGAATCCTAAGTTTAGTATCTACCCAGTGTTTATAACTTCATCAAATCAGGGTGCCTGGGTGACTCAGTGGGTTAAAACCTCTGCCTTCGGCTCAGGTCATGATCTCAGGGTCCTGGGATCAAGCCCCACTCAGGTCATGATCTCAGGGCATCACGCTCTCTGCTCAGCGGGGAGCCTGCTTCCCCTTCTCTCTCTGCCTGCCTCTCTGCCAACTTGTGATCTCTCTCCTCTCTGTCAAATAAATAAATAAAATCTTAAAAAAAAAAAAACTTCATAAAAATAATGACTCTTCCCAAAGACCAGTCACTAAAATGGTGATCCAAAAATCAAATCCCAAAAAATCTGGTTTTAAAACTCATGCCTCATAAGCTTTTTTTTTTAAAAAACAAACAATAGGTATTACAAGAAACAGAATAATTTAATTCACATTAACAGAGTTAATGTGAAGCATTGATATTTTAACTATTCACTCTTTGTATTTTTATTGCCAAATTTACTATTTTGGTAAATTTGTGCTTTATGAAGCTCAAGCAAAGCAGATAAGAACTTGTATTTTGAGGTTCTGGTCTATGGGTGACATACAGGCCATCAGAGAGAGCTAGTTAAAAATGCAGAATCTGGGGCACCTGGGTGGCTCAGTCGTTAAGCGTCTGCCTTAGGCTCAGGTCATGATCCCAGGGTCCTGGGATTGAGCCCCGCATCGGGCTCCTTGCTCGATGGGAAGCCTGCTTCTCCCGCTACCATTCCCTCTGCTTGTGTTCCCTCTCTCGCTGTGTTTCTCTCTGTCAAATAAATAAAATCTTAAAAAAAAAAAAAAATGCAGAATCTCAGGCCCTCCTCTAGACCTCCTGAACCTGAGTCTCCCTTTAACAAAATCCCAGGATGATTCATATGAAATAAAGTTGGAGAAGCACTGGTTTACTATACACTCATCAAAAACCTTAGAAATACCCTTCATTAAAATAATAACTTTGAAACTCTCTGTAGTTTACCAAAACTGTCTAATTTAAGGGTGGAAATACACACAAAGCTGATGACTTCCTAAACTTAGAAAATAAATGTGCTGGCTGTGCGGTTCAGTTGTCACATGAATTGGAAAAGGAATCCAGACCACATAATGCTGGAGAGCTGCAGAGTTATGAAACAGTTATGTATCTACTGTTTAAATGAAGAAGCTGTTAAGTATCCTATAAACAGATCAATTTGAATCATTAAAATTTACATAGGTATTCACTTCTTAAGATTGAAGGTTATATAATGGTAATTTTTTTATTCTTACATAACTTCCTGTATATTTCATAAGTGCCTAGTCCCAGAAGAATCTGTGTGCTCAGGAACAATACCTATTGTTAGAATACAATTTTAAGCAAAATAAAATATGATACAATACTTCTGAGGGAAAGAAAAAGTTCTTCTAAACTTATAGAGGATATTTGCTATGGCTGAAGAAAAGGTACTTCATTTTTAACATGTTAAATACACATAATAAATTATCAGCTGTGCCATCCATTCATTCTACAACTATCATCCTCTGCCAGTGTTGACTAGGCACACACCTGGGATCTGAGGATGCCTTAATGAATGAGATTCATTTCTCCTGTTTACAGGGAATTCCTCATCTAAAAAAAGATGGACAAGGAGATAGGCCATGTTGATGGACTTTATGTGTGATGACAAGGGAAGTACTTCTGAGAATAATTCATCCCACACTATGAAGGCATCCTAGAGAAAAATAAATCTAGGAAGAAGCTTAAGAATAAGCATGAACCCAATGACAGTCAAGGTGGGAAAGAAATTTTTCAGGTAGAGAAAAGAACATGCCCAGAGTTGAGAGTGACCTTGGGCATGGCACAAAAGAAAAACCAAAAAGATTGTACAAAAATTGCACAAACGTATCAAAATTTTATTTTTTTCATCAACACAATCTTATTTATCTACCTTGCAGCTTTTTTTGAATGTTTAAGAGAGACTGAATGGGAAAGCATAATGTGCTATGCAATATGACACATTTAATTCATATTATTGCATATTCATATATAATAAGTCTAATTAATTTTCATTCATATTGCTACACAGTTAATACCCTTTTCAATCACTTTATACTATTCTGAGTGGATTTGTTGTAAGCAGAAATCTAGACATAAAGAAACCCAATTCTTTAAATTTTGTAATACTGACTCTTGATGACCTACCTTTTCACTTGCTTGTTTCCTCACTAGATCTCTGATATAAACCCAAAACTAGGCTCCAACTTGTCTGTAGTTTGATTGTGGCAGGTGCAGGCCGTGCTTGGACATCTGTCCTAACGATTAACCCAAATCTTTTTCAAAGGAACTCCATCTGGCCTTCTTTGCTGTCAGGTTAGCACTTGCTAGTCTAGTCACAGATGTCCCCTTTTATTCCACTGTGCCTTAAATGGCTTGCTTAGAACCTATTGAGACTATCTACATAAGACAGATAACTGTAAAGGCCTGTGTGTGACACCAGGCAGAAGTCAAAAGTGATTTCCTTTGCCTGAATTTTGGAATCCCAACTGACAAATGACTCTTAAAGTTGAACTGAGCTAAATACAAGAGGACATACCAGAACTTTTCTTAGGGATACAGTACACATTTTTATAGTAAGAAGGTGAGAATTTTGACAGCTCCCAAAATATTTGACTTGTATCTTTATAAAAGTTTCACATTTTTATTCACCTTTAGGTATAAAATGGGTACAAGGAGAAAAGACTGTGTGTGTCCAAACCTACATATCCCAAAAATAGAAAAAGAATGCTCACAGATAGGAAAGTGAAGAGGCAAGCAGCCTCATATCAGATAGCAAACAACATAAAAATTTAAGAAAAAGAATCAAGAGAGGTCACAAAAGTGGGAAGTACTAGTAGAAAATCATTCCCAGGGTTAGCAAAAGGATGGAGAAGAGGCAGTGTGGCTCATTTCAACATTTTTTTTTTCATTTCAACATTTAATATTAACTCTGTGAGAGGAGTTGTATTTCTAAGAGGAAACTTGGTGGAAATTCCAAATGTCCTTAGAAGGGTCAATAAAGCTTCTGCTGAGGGAGGCCTCAGTAAAACTTTTGGTATACAGAGTGCTAAGAAAGGAGCCAGCCAGGAGGAAATCTCAGATCAGCAAAACAGAAAAGAATGCAGCCAAAAGGGAGACTTGGAGAGCAGGTAGTTTTACACAAGAAAGCCCCACCATGGTAAGAAATTAGGAATTTGGGTTGAATGCTGGCCTGCTGGTGGATAACCCATCCCAATCTACATCATGCTGATCATGATGTAACTTAAGAATATTATTTAAAAAAAAAAAAAAAAGAATATTATCAATCTCAGAAAATGACACAGCTTTTTTTTTTTTTTTTTTGACACTAGCTTCTAAAACACCAAACTATCCAGGATCGCATTCCATCCTAGGCTATGGGCAGAGGCTCACATCAGGTGAGAGTTGAGATTCCCCCTACTCCAACCTCACCCCACTGAGTAACCTATGCTCTTACTACTATAACAATTTCAATGAAAGAATTCCCTTTGCCTTAATAATACTGTCATTACCTTATATTTAAACCTCTTAAACAGGAAAGCAGTCAGTACTCCTAAGAGCTTCAGCAATCGTGTTTGCCTTCTAAGTAGACTAGTTAGCAACTCTAAGAAAAGCTTTATCCACATTGCATCATTTCTTATTTTTTCTAATGAAATGAAGACGTAGGAGTATGATTTTTATTACTCTCCATGCATCTTTGGCAGCTTCTTTCTAGTGCTTTGAAAGCATTCTGTCAACAAGCTTGATGGTCCAATTGCTACATTTATTCAGATTGAGAAGGAGAAACACTCTAATTTCTCTCACAACCCAGATCCTGAGGGAAACTTGTGCTTGACTGCTCCAGAATTTTCTACCATTTTAACAATAAAAAAAAAAAATCTTCACCCATGCTCTCTTTTCTTTATTGAGGTGTGACTTCCACCAACAAAGAATGCAACTAATTAAATACATTTTATCACTATCAAATGAGTGGTTGCTGAGAGTTCATTTTACTGCTCACTCTTTCCCATCCATGACTGAACAATCAAATTCAAGATATTAAAGAACACTTTCTCTATTACAAAAAATGTGAGGGATATTGGTTATATATTAACCATGATTTTTAAGAAAATTCATTACTTTTACCTATCACTGTGCAACTTCATAGTTTTCAAAGAAGTTTTACCTGCAATATCTCATTTTGTTGTCTAAAACAAACCCACAATTTAAGCAGATGGAAGAATGTGATACCATGATTTATAATAGTAAATACATATTCAGTTTTTGTCCACATTTCTTGCAGATTTCCTAAAACCCTTGGAATATCCTAAGTGAAAGAGCCAAAAAATTGTCTTTTGTTATGTTAATAAGGTGACCTTTGCTGCCAGTGGAGACAACTCTGTTATTAGAGGACTGACACTTTCAGTCCCTACCCCAATCTCAGGGGAGGGGAGAGGGCTGAAGATTGAGTTGGATCACCAAAGGCCAATGATTAAATCAATCATGCCAATGTAAGGAAGCTTCCATAAAAAACCCAAATGACAGAGTTTGAAGAACTTTGAAGTTGGTGAACTTGTAAACGTGCTAGGAGGGTAGTGCCCCTGGAGAAGGCATGCACACTGTATCCTTTCTCCATACTTTGCCTAGTGCATCTCTTCCATCTAGCCATTTTTTTAGTTATATCCTATGTAATAAACTAGAAATCATGGTTCTGGATCCTGGGATTCTGAGATCAGAGTATGAATAGAGTTAGGTGGGATGCCTGTTCTGGGTTCCAGACTTCTGCTATTCTCACATGGCAGAATTGGCAAGGGAGCTCTGTGGATTCTGTGGGTCTGTGAGTCTCTTTTATAAGGTCTCTGTGGGACTCCATCTCATGACTTAATCACCTCTCAAAGGTCCTACTTCTTAACATGATCACATTGGGTGTTAGGATTTCAATAAGTCAATTTTGAGGGGGCACAGAGATTCAGGCCATAACCTGAAAGAAAAGATATAGGAAATTCTCAGAAATATGGATAGAGCAAAATTATGTATGGATAGAATCTACTTCTCGGAGCGCCTGGGTGGCTCAGTGGTTAAAGCCTTCTGCTCAGGTCATGATCTCAGGGTCCTAGGATTGAGCCCTGCATCAGATTCTCTGCTCCATGGGGAGCCTGCTTCCCCCCCATCTCTGCCTGCCTCTCTGCCTACTGTGATCTCTCTCTGTGTCAAATAAATAAATAATAAACAATCTTTAATTGTTTATTAAAATCTACTTCTCTTCTCCACTTCAGTTTTCTTGATTACATCTGAGGGTTGAAACAGTAAGTAAGACACTATAATGTGGTTCTCAATATATGTAAAGGAAATAAAATAATCATATTGTAAAAAGCGGATTTTAAAGAAATGTAAGTGAATAGGGTTTCTAAACTTCATGTGAACTGGTAAAACAGAAATACCAGTAGACTCTGATAAGATGTCTGTATGTGTCTATATGAGCTTATGTTTGTGCACATGTGTAAACACACATAAATGTGTATGTATATATTTAAATACTCAGGGGTGTGTGTGTGTGTGTGTGTGTGTGTGTGTGTGTGTGTAGTAATTCCTATGGCAACCACTAAAAATGCTATGCAAACTGATACACTCAAAAATACTACAGGTAAACTAAAATAAACTAAAATAGAGGGTTTGTTTTTTTTTTAAATAAATTTATTTATTTATTTTTTAAGATTTTATTTATATATTTGACAGAGAGAGAGATCATAAGTAGGCAGAGAGGCAGGCAGAGAGAGAAGGGGAAACAGGCTCCCTGCTGAGCAGAGAGCCCGATGTGGGGCTCGATCCCAGGACCCCAAGATCATGACCTGAGCTGAACGCAGAGGCTTAACCCACTGAATTACCCAGGTGCCCCTAAAATAGAGTTCTTAATATTGCTTAATTAACCAACAGAAACTCAGAAAAAAAAGAAATAAGAAAAAACTAAAAAGCTAAAGTAAATGGCAGACTTAAGCACCAAGATATCAAGAATGATATTAAATGTAAATTTCTAAATGCACCAATTAGAAGACAAAAATTTGCAATGTGGATTAAAAACAATAAAGTTACAAAACTCTATGCTGACTACAAGAAACTCTGCTTGAATATATACAGGTAAGCAGTGAAAAAAGAGATATACAATCATGAATCAGGAGTAGTTATGTTAATACTAAATAAAATAGACTTTAGAGGAAAGAAAATTGCCAGTGACAGAGAGGAACAGTTAGTGTGTATGTAACAAATAACAAATAGCAGAGCTCTACAATATGTGAAGCAAAAAATGACAAAACTGATATATCTACAACTGTGTTAGGAGATCACAACATACCTCTTTACCAATTAATAGAACAAAGGTCAAAAAAAAGAACTCATCAACACCAACAAACAAAAGTATCTAATCAACATATATAAAACATTCAACTCAGTAACATTATTTTTAAATGCCTACAGAACATATACAACGATAGACCATATTTTGGACTTTTAAAAACATAACAGAGGTTTAAAATAATTGAAATCATATAGACTATGTTATTTGACCAGAATAGAATTAAAATGTAAATCAGTAACAGATAGATAACAAGAAAATCTCCAATACATGGAAATTAAACATATGCATCTAAATAATTCACAGGTCAAACTGAATAAAAAAGAAAATAAAGAAACAAAAAAATACAAGGCACCATTAAAAAAATGCTGAGAGGGAAATTCTGGGCACTAAATGTTTATAGTAGAAAAAAGGGAAAGTCTCAAAGCAATCATCTAAGCTTCTATCTTAAGCAATTAGCAAAAGATCAAAATGAGCCATAAACAGGCAAAAAGAAATAAATAGTAAAGAGAATAAAACAATGACATTGAAAACAAAATTAATGACAGAAAAAATGATTCTTTGGGGACAAAATAATAAAATTGATACATCTCTTGTGAGATTGATCAAGAAAAAACAAAGGGAGAAGATAGGAACTACTAACAATAGGAGCTGAACAAGGAGCATCCTAATAGTGTAGATAGCAGAGATAAAACAGGATTTCTATGAACAACTCTACACACACAAACTTGACAAATTAGACAAAATAGACAAATTCCTGGAAAAGAACTCTACCAAAATTCAACGAAGATGAAATAAATCATTTCAATAATCCTATAACTATTAAAGAAATCAAATTTATAATTAAAAAGTTCCAAAAAAGAAATATACATGTTGTGGTTTCGTGAAAAGATCTACCAAATATTCAAGGATGATTATCATACATTCTCATCCGGAAAATAGAGAAATCAACACTTCTCAACTCATTCTATGAATCTAGTATTATTCTCATACCAAACCAAAGAAAATAAAAAAAAAAAAAAAAAAAAACAAAAAAAAAAACCAAAGAAAATGCAAACAAACTACCAATATCATTAATGGATTTGATGCAAAAATTCTTAATAAAATATTAACAAATAAGATTTATCAATATAGAAAAAGAATTATACACCATCAGTAAGTGTGATTTATTCTAGGAATGCAAAGCTGATTTAGCATTTGAAAATCAATTCATATACTCCATCATTTCACAAGCTAGTGAAAAAAAATCAAATGATCCTATCAATTGATGCAGAAAAAGCATCTGTCAAAATTTAATACCCATTCATAATAAAAACTCCCAGTAAACCAAAAATGGAAGGATAGCTTTCTAAAGCAACTAAAAATGTAACTAAAAATTGGAGAGCAGGCCTGGTAAAACACTGTTTTCCCCTTAAGATTGAGAATAAAAAAAGGAAATCTACTCTTATCACTACTATTCAACATGGTATGGATAGTTATAGCCAGAGGAAATAAGATAAGCAACAGAAATAAAAGACACACAAAATGGTTCTTACTTGCAAATGACATCATGGTCTATGCAGAAAATGTCAAGCAATCTGTTCAAAAAGGCCTAAAACTCATAAATAAGTTCAGCAAGGTCACAGTATATAGTAGCACCATAAAAAAAATCAATTACATTTCTTTACATCAGTGATGAAAACACAAATTTTAAACACAATACCATCTATGGTCACTAAAAGAATATTTAAATATAAACCTAACAAATACTGTATCAGATACAAAAACTACAAAACTACTAAAGACTGCTGAAAAAAATCAAAGAAGGTCTAAAAATTTAATTGCCATGTCCACGGACTGGCAGGTTTAACATAGTGACAATATCAATTTAAATACAGATTTAACACAATTTTTACCAAAATCCTACCACATTTTTTAGAAGATTTAAGCAAAATTACCCTAAACTGTATATGGAGGGGACACCTGGGTGACTCAGTCAGTTAAGCGCCTGGTTTTGACTCAGGTCATGTTCCAGGAGTTTCAGAATGGAGCCCCTACCTGAGAATTTGGGCTTCCTGCTCAGCTGGGAGTCTGCTTCTCCCTTTGCCTCTGCTCCTCTTTCATTCTTGCTTGCTCAATCTCTCTCATAAATAAATAAATAAATAAATAAATAAATATTTTTTAAAAATAAATAAAATAAAATGCTTATGAAAAGACAAAGAAAAATAGCTAAAACCATTTAAAAACAGAATAAAATGAGTGAAATAATACAACCAATGTCAAGATTTATTACGTTATAATCAATACTGCATAATGTTGGTAGAGGGTTTGACATAAGATCAATAGAGAAAGATCAATAAGAAAATAGAAAATCTAGAAACCGTGTTTGACAAAAGAGCAAAATCAATTCAATGGAGTAATTGTTATCTATTTAATAAATGGTGCTAAAGCAACTGAGCATCAATGGGCAAAAAGTATGGACATCTAACTAAATCTTATACCATATACAAAAAACAAATGAAAAATTTTTGAATCATTTGAATCATTGAAAAAATGATTTGCAAATCACACATCTGATGAAACACTTTTAAATGCAACATACAAATATCTCTCAAAATGCAACCTTAAAAAAGCAATTAGAAAATGGGCAAATGAGTTAAACAGATATGTCAGTAATGAGACATCCATATTTTACATCCAAAAAGATGTAAAATAAGCCCATAGTCAACCTCTAACCATTAGGGAAATGCAAATTAACACGACAATGGAATTTCACATATATTAATATAACAAAAATTTTTTTAAATTAATAAAAATAGCGGGGCCTGGGTGGCTCAGTGAGTTAAAACCTTTGCCTTCAGCTCAGGTCATGATCTCAGGGTCAATACCCACATTGGGCTCTCTGCTCAGCAGGGAGCCTGCTTCCCCCTTTCTCTCTGCCTGCCTCTCTGCCTACTTGTGATCTCTCTGTCAAATAAATAAATAAAATATTTTTAAAAATTAATAAAAATATAAAATCTTGCAAGGTTTTGAAGAAACCAAATCTGTCAAACAGTGCTAGTAGGAAATTAAATTATGACAGTTTCTTAAAAATAAATAAATAAACATCCAACTTCCACCTGACCCAGCAATTATACTCCCGAGCCTTTATCCCAGGGAAATGAAAGCTTATATTCCACCCAAATTTCTGTACACAATTGATCATAATACCTTTATTTGTAATGAAAGTTTAGAAATTGAAAAAATCCATATCAGGAGCGTTACTTAATAATAAAAACTATTAATGCACTCAACAACTTCGATGGATTTCAAGGTCATTATGCTGAAAAAGAAGGCCAATCTCTAAGGTGATGTATCACCATTTATACAATACTTTGAAATGATAGAACTATAAGGATAGAGAACAGGATGTTGTCTAGGGGTTAAGAGAGGGATGTCAATATATATAATCTTCATAGTGATAGAATAATTCTATATCTTGATTGCTCACAGTAGCGATTATAGGAACTACATATGTCATAAAATGACATAAAACTATATATACACAATGTACTAATGTCAATTTCTTACTTTTAATATTGTACTCTAATTACATAAGATACAACCATTAGAGAAAACTGTGGGAAGGATAAACTGGACATCCCTGTATTATCTTTGCAACTTTCTATTAGTTTATATGTATCCCAAAATTAAAAAAAAAACATAAAAAATGAGTAATCCATTAGAGGATAGGATGAATTGAGACAGTTGGGTATGGGGACAAAAATCAAAGTCTGAGCAGGTGCTGTGTGCAATGAATTGTGTTGGATGGTGTATTAGTTTCCTTGAGCTGCTATAACAAAGTACCACAAAGTGTATGGCTTTAAAGGACAAAAAGTTATTGTCTCACAGTCATGGAGGCTTAAAGTCTGAGGTCAAGGTGACAACAGCCATGCTTCCTTCTTTGCTTTTTCCAGCTTTTAGTGGTGGTTGCAATCTTTGTCACTCCTTGGCTTACAGATGCATCACTCCAACCTCTGCTTCTCTTGTCACATAGACTTTTCCCCATTTATGTGTGTCTTTGTCTTCACATGTCACATGTCTTCACATTGGGCACACCCTACTCCACATGCTTTCATCTTAACTAGTCACATCTGCAAAGAATATTTCCAAACAAGGTCACATTTAGAGGCTCTGAATTGGGCAGAAATTTGTGGGGGGACACTATTAAACCCAGTACAGGTGGACAACAAAAATAACACATGAGATCTCTGCATGGGGATGGCGCCAACCCCTTCTCTTCAACTGAAGAGAAAATTATGAAGCCATGGGTAGAAGACTATGACAACAAAACCTTGTCACAAAGAGAAGTATAGAGAGTGTGTGGCCCTGAGAGATGAGGCTACAGTTTGCTATATTACCTGCTTTTTCCATTACACTACCAAAGCACTCTCCTTATCCCTACTTTTGCTTATTTGAAACACAGAAATATGATTCGTAGTGATCTATAGAAAGATCAGTCTCACAGTAGCATACAGGATGTACTCAGAAGAGAAAGCTAAAAGTGAGTGATCAGTTAGGAGGGCACAGCATTGTTGTACATGAGTAACAATGGGGTTTTAAACAATGGGGCTGGAGACTGTAGGCAAAAGCCATTGTCAAACAAATCAATTCAGTGTTTCTTTATTTAGCTCTGATCTATATACTTATTCTAATGTTCTTTTACCATGGACATTCCAAACACATTTCTTAACAGGGAAAAAAATAGGTTTTAACAATACAAAATCTATAAATTAAAAAATCTGTAAACCCATCTCTTTGTGTTATTTCATGCAGAATTTGTCCCTTTCAATTAAGGCAAGATAATTTTAACCAATATATATACATACATAGATGTGCGCTATAAATGCAATTTTTGAATGAATATATAAATCCTCTCCTGTTTGGGGTTTCTTAATTTGGGCTATTTTTCTATTTGTAGTTTTGTGTTCCTATTCAACTGTTCTTATGCTTATAAATTTCACTCCTGTGCAACATTTTGCATTTGTAAGATGGTAGTCTCCAGCACAAGAGTGTGGACACTGGGTTCTCTTCCTTATGAAGATAATTGATCAACAGGGAGTTTGAACCTACAACCTTTATCTCATTATCAATTTCCTTTAACCAGATTAACTAGCCAGACAATTGTCTTACAATTAGAGCAGGAAAAATCCATTATATTGTCATTCACAAAAATATACATATCAAGTAGGCCAAACCAAGGTAGAATTCAGATAGCAAAGATTTTCTAGAACAAGAGGCCTAAGATAAATATAGAACCATTACTGTCTGTACATGCCCAAAGACATTTTTAAAAATCCTACAAATAGAGCAAAATCATTATTTATAAGATATACATGAACTGAAAACTAACCTAAAAACTGGACTTGATAACAGCATAAGATTACTTTTATATTATATCAGAAACAGAATGAACATTGATGGAAAATAACACACAAGTGATCAAAGAAATTCTTTACAAATAAACATCTGAACTTTTTTGCAGTAGGGAACAATTTTAGATAATTTATGTTCTTCTGAAACTCATTTGTATTCTACTCTAAATATACAGCAGCCTAAAAGGTTGAGAAAATCTGGGCCAGAGACCTAAATACAGAGCTCTGAGGAGGATTGCTGGCTGGATACAAGCTCATTTATGTAATCACTGGTCTAGCATTTTATCAATGTGAGGAATGGAGTTATTGGCTTCACTGTAGCCAGAGGGATGCACTCTGTATACCAACATGTAACAGTGAGAGAAAAAGAATTGCAATGTATCGATTAGGAAGTTATTTCCTAAAGCAAGAGCAAAGTGAAATAATAGTTTTAGAATGGTTCTAACGTTTTCAACATGCTGAAATTTCCACACAGTTTTCCAAAAAAGTAAAGTTTTATAAGAACATGGGATTTTCCTAAATATCTGATATCTTAAATTGGTTTCAAAAAGGCTTAAAAAAACAACAACCTCGCTTTTTCTGACTGAAGGAGTTACTAAACAATTTCATTTCTTTCCTCACCTCCCTTTTCATAAAGTTCTCATCCAATAGTTCTTCTCTTTGATTTATTATATGCCTCTGAATAGCATATAAAAAGAAAATATATTTCTTACACTGTGGATATCGCATCATCTCATAGAACTAGACTTCTTACCTTCCATTAATTTTTAGAAGGACAAATTTATCACTCTAAACTAATTAATAGTTTGACAGACATGTTTGAATGCACGGTAAAGTTAGTAGAGAAAAAAGTACCTAGTAATTAAACTTTTAGATAAATTAGGATTCAGATTACTGATAAAATGGCCTATTATAAATGACTGAAATTAATGAATAACCCTTTTTTAAATGTGAAATAGCAGTCTACTTTGTGCCAGGGAAGCACCAGAGCAAAGGTATTTTTATATTTCAGAAAGCTCATCAAAAAGATTTCATTTTCTC
>JAQQSY010000083.1:0-18547 GCA_028646535.1 Procyon lotor
ACATTGAGGTCTTTCATCCATTTTGAGTCTATTTTTGTGTGTAGTGTAAGGAAATGGTCCAGTTTCATTCTTATGCCTGTGGCTGTCCAATTTTCCCAACACCATTTGTTGAAGAGACTGTATTCCCATTGGACATTCTTTTTGCTTTGTCGAATATAGTTGACCATGGGGTTGAGGGTTCATTTCTGGGCTCTCTATTCTGTTCCATTGATCTGTGTGTCTGCTTTTGTGCCAGTACCACACTGTCTTGATGATTACAGCTTGGTAATAGAGACTGAAGTCTGAAACTGTAATGCTGTATTCCAAAATTTTAAGGAAAGAAAAACCCACATGTATACTAAAAATAAGGTTAAATACAATGAAGGGATAGAATATGACTATAACAGTGAAAATTTAAAAAAGATTTTTTAAAAAGGTATTGAGAAGATAAACTAGTTTAAAAAGGTTAAAATAAGAAAGAGGAAAAATAAAAAAATAAGAAAAAAATAAAATTAAAAAAATTTAACTTTGAAAGACTAAAGAATCATGGGGAAAAAAACCAAAACAATGAATTCTACATGTTGCATTGCCCTACCTCTGGACTTCTACAGTTCTTATTGATCAGTGAACTTGGTCTCAGCTGGATGGACTTGCTGATCATCTGGGGAAGGGCTTAGGGTAGTGATTTTCAAATGTCTTTGTCCGAGGTGGAATTGCACCGCCCTTGCCAGAGGCTCGGCTAAGCAATCTGCTTATGTTTGCTATAGGTAGCTTTTGTTCCCTGAACGCTTTCCGCTTTCCGTAGGGCTTTGGAGGAGGGGATTGAAAATGGCAGCTTCCCAATCTCCGGCCAGCAGGAGCCGAGAGAGAGCAGGGTCTCTGTCTTCAGTGAGCTCTCAGAGAAAAGCAATCACTCCCGTCTCCTTGGTCTCTGGCCGCACTCTGTGCTCACCCAGCCTGTGACTGAGCATTTCTATCTCTGGCGTATGGCCTGTTTGGAATCTCCAAACCCAGCCGATTCCTGCAGTGTGTTCCCGTGCCGCTCCTCCCAGAGGAGGAAGGAGGGTGTCTTTCCGTCTCCCGGATCGGATCTGCCACTTGTGGGATTCCTGCTTGAAGAACAGTGCCCTGACTGTGCCTCGGATCATGGCTTAAGGTAATCCCAAGCTCAGAGTCCCCTCCCCCCCAGGCTCCATCTCTGCAGCTGGCTCCCCACCTCTGCCACACTCAGACACCCCTGGTCTTTTTGTGACTCTGTGGGTCCTGAGACCACAGTGTCCCCACGAGGGCTCCACCACCCGTTGAGCCTCTGGAGTGACGTCCCTCAGTGGAGCCAATTTCCAAAAGTTCCGATTTTGTACTCCGGTTCTCTACCGCTTGCTGGGAGCCGGCCCCTCCCCCCACAGTCTGTCTTTCTTTTTAGCACCTCAGATTCACTTCTCTGCAGGTCTTACCTTCTGGAAAGTGGTTGCTTTTCTGTTCCTAGAATTGCTGCTCTTCTTCTCTTCCATCTCCTGTTGAGTTTGTAGGTGTTTAGAATGGTTTGAGAACTATCTAGCCGAACTCAGGGTACCAAATGATATTTAGGTGTCTTACTCCTCCGCCATCTTGCTCCTCCCCCAACAGGATTATTTTTTTTTTATTGAATGCAGCTGCTGGGTGTCTGCTGGAGGAGACAATACAGGGCTGTGAAGACACACCTGCAAAGGCGGCTGCAGTGGAAGGTCCAGGCTCCATGCGTGAGTGCATTACATTCACTGCACAGAGAGAGAGCTGACCTATTATTCTTAAATCAATCACTTACCTTTTGGTTTTATCATCTACTTTAATAGAGTACTTATCATCTAATACTATAATAGAGTATATAATACTATTGCAATTTTTCTTGATACAACTTTTAATCCTCACCTTAACCAAACAAAAGGGCACATTTAATTAGCATTAAGTATTGATTGTAGCAGGAATTTTTAAGCCAAGCTCAGTAAAGGCACTGAAATTTTATGTAAAACTTTGTGAATGTAGGTTCATATACAGTGCCTTTAGCATTCATTTAATTGCCAAAGAAAGGATCTCTAATTCAAAATAGGCAAGGACTACTTAAAATAGGAATGATGGTATAGAATATTTCATTTTGCCCAGTTGTTCTGAGGAGGTTTTATTTGTATCTAGTCCTAAAGCAAACAGACACCAATCAGTACACAAATTAATTATCTTATTGGTGTAACATATGTGTTCAGATTGCTTTATCAGCTGTTTTATTATCCACCACTACTGCTTAGCTATTGGCAATGTTGGTATGTCTCTTTGCTTTTGTTGCCTATGGACCTTTTTGTCCAGTCATTCATGATAACCTATTACCATATTTCTAGCATTCATTTAATTAATTTCTGAATAGGTTTTGTGTGCTACTAAATATCATATAGAATGCCCATGAATCACTTAATGAAGATAAGATCTCTGTGCTAAAAGGATAATCAGGGCCATATCTTCAGAAATTTATGTGTCAGCTTAAAGATTTGGGAATTTATTTGTAGAAAATAAGAAAGCACTGAGGGGTTCTTAGGTGAGAAATGACACACTGAATTTGGATTCTCTATGGATCAATCTGGTAGTAGAATGAAAGATGAATTTGAGGGAGATAAGGTCAGAGGCCAAAGTAAGAGGGAAAGAAAACCCTGCTTTTGCCAAGTAGGGGCTGGATCTGAAATAGTGGACTGATTTTAGATATATTAAGGAGGAAAGATTCACAGGGCATACATACATTTAGCCATAAGTTGAGTTAGAGAAGATAGAGGAAAAATAACTTTTAGGGAAAAAAAACCCTAAGATTTCTTTTTTTTTTTTTTTAAGATTTTTTTATTTTTTTATTTTTTTTTTTATTTCACAGAGAGAAACACAGCGAGAGAGGGAACACAAGCAGAGGGGATGGTAGCGGGAGAAGCAGGCTTCCTGCTAAGCAGGGAGCCCGATGTGGGGCTCGATCCCAGGACCCTGGGATCATGACCTGAGCCAAAGGCAGACGCTTAACGACTGAGCCACCCAAGCGCCCCAACCCTAAGATTTCTGTTTAGGATTTTTGCTTTGGTTTGTTTTGAGTTTTTATACCCAGCTTTGAAACTGCACAGCAGACAGGAAGGTGGAGATTTTAAGCCAGAGGAATCAGTTGGGGATTAAAGAAGACATCTGGAAAATGTCTTTTCATCATCTATGAAGTAGCTAAATCATAAAAACGGGTGAAATTGTGAGAATAGTCACTAGGACAATGGAATAGAGTCATAGTACGAGTGAAAGAGTGTTAGGAGTAGCTTAGAGCTTGAGTTGTATGACTGCTTACACTTTCGAGGGCGGGCTCAAGGAGAGGAACCCTTAAAAGAGACAGAAAAGGAATAGTCAGAAAAATTTGAGGAGAAACCAGGGGATATAATGTCACGTAAGCAAGGGTACAGAGTTTAAGAAAGGTTCGACAATATCAATCAATGCAAAGACGTAGAGGAGGTTAGAAGAAAACCTGCTGTTTAATTTAGCACTTGTGAATTGCTTACTGATGGATAAAGCTGTCTCCACAAATTTGCTTGCCTCCTACGATGCATTTTGACCGATGACATTAGAAGTCCTTTGTATTATCTATTATTTTATTGATCTATTAATATTGTGCTTTTCTATTTTATATGAGGACTCAAAGCAGTGTATGTGTGGATATGATGTTACATATTCTATATTTCTCAGATAATGTTTACTCTGATAGGTCAGTAGCAAAAATGACTTATGAACTCATTCGCTGAAAGGTTTTACATAAAAATGCATACTTATTTTTCATAAATATGTTTTTCCTTTACAATAGTGAAGAGGAGAGGCCTTTACCTACCTTAATCAGCCATTGGGTGGGGGTTGCCACAGGGAATGGGCATAATCTTGGAGAAGGCAGCTGCTTTGGTCAAGGGAATTTTAGGGGGTGGGGAGGACTGGGCTGTGTGTCAGCAGGCAAGTAAAGTGAGTTTAAAATAAACTCACAGAACCTGATGTATAGTGTACATTTTTAATAAGGGTTAACTGATCTTATTAAGTGCTTGAATAAAAGACCTAAATATTATACATGGCTGAAGACTTTGTATGGCCAGCCCCTGCATAAGTCTTCATTCTCAACATGCACAAGCTCTTTTCCCCTGCACTTCCTTTCTCTCCCCCACCATTTTGTGTTCCTGAAACTGGTCATCCTCCTGGCCTGAAAACACAATATCCCCTTTACTTAGAATCCACTCCCACACCCCCAATTCATAATTATTTACTCTTAGTTCACAGCCCAACAACAAGTGTCACTGTCTAGGGTTTTTTTCCCTAACCCTACATATGCGTTCTGTTTCTCCTATTTGATAGTCCATGGTGTTATGTGACTTTCCTTCAAAGCATTTGGTATAATTGAAACTATATTCATAGTCATGAGTCTATAGAAGAGTCTACATGCTATAAATAAAGGCAATACATTTCTTTTGAGTAAAGAAGTGAATGAATGAAGCACTGCTTTTAGATAAACATCATGTAGTGAGTATTTTCTAGAACATGTACTATAAAATAATAACAATAGTAAAAATTTTTATAGAGTAATCACTTCCCACCTCTCAGAATTTCTTATCTTTATCTGAAATCTCTGGCTGTATTTTATCAACCTACATTCAAAGAAAAAAACAAACAACAACTACTGGAGTGTATACTAAATATACAAGTAAATAGGGAACAAATCTCAATTAGTGTGGGTTACCAACCTACTTGGAAAAGTTCACTTAATGAAGTAGGGTACTCCATTAGATAGAAGTTGCTTTTTCCTTTGTTTTCTGTGACAAGCCGGGCAAAGTCTGCAGCTGAAAGTAGATAAGTCTTGCAAACCTAGCCATGACACGGACCATTGTCACGACAGCGAATCATTCCTTTGCTAAAGCTTTTTATCTCCACCCCTGAGAATATGTTTCTGACCAGGACAAAATATCTCCTTGCTCCAGTACACTAAAAAATGCTCAGATGAAACAGAGTATACACTTCCAATTTCAATTAAATTCTAACATTATAATTTGCTGCCTACACTGCAGGTTCTTACTAGCTAAACATAGAGAGCTGGGATGCTGCTGTGGCCTGGCCTGTGACAGGGACTTGGGGAGGCTACTAATGTGGGTGCTCATAGTGACCACCAGCCTGATCCGCCTCTAGTGTAGGAAATATTTGCGAACATGTGAGGTAACTGCTCAGCATGAAAATCTCCTGAAAAGTCTGATCCTTATGCCATACTGGTTTCCTCCTGTGGGCTCCCAACTTTTAGTCACCTAAAAAGCTTGTGAAAAATTAAATTTTCAACCCATATCCAGAGCGTCTTAAGCATCTTAGAAAATTCAGATACAAGTAATCTGTGGACTATAGTTCTTGGGAATATTGGCCTGGGGGCCTCAGTGTACATGAAATGGGACCTATGATTGTGCTCCATTGAACATCAGCCTGTCATTCCCGGGCTTCTTTTCCAACTCACATCCTAGTTATAGGGAGTGCTGACTGGAACACTGCAGCTACTTTCTAACTGTTGCCTTTCTTCATACTTTCCCCTTTGCTTTGATTGCCCTTCACCAGTTTCTATATAGTTAGGTCTAATTTTCAAGGCTGATCACAGATGTCAACTCTTCTCTGAAGCCTCGGGTCACTGCCCCCCTCCTCTGCATACACCTTTTCTACACTACACAGCAGAGAAAGTGAATAAACAATGTGCAGCCTGACCTCTAGCCCATAGCCATCCCTGACTGATCGTGTCTGACTTCATTTCAAACCCTTCTAAATCATGCTCTAGAAGCTAACAGCAACCTCTGAGGTTTAGTGGAAAAAATGAAACCTGTTGGCCATTCCAGCTGTTAGTTTTTAAAATTATAATTATTATTACTACTATAGCGCTACTATTCTATAACATTCATTTGTTTATATATGTGTCTCCTACTTGACAGAAACGAGGATCATGCCTTTTTACCATCAGCACCTATCCTAGCAGCTGGCACAAAGTAGGCTCACAATAAACGTTTAATTAATGAATTCATAACTGAATGATACTACTTGCTTGAAGAAGTGTTCACCTACACTTTAGAAATAGCTTCTGGTCTTTTATCCCTTAGATTATAGCTTCACTCAATAAATGTCTTCATAATCATTCAATTGAGAACGAAAGCTAGTATGTATGAGAAATATTTTCATTATATCATTGTTATGCTCTGAAGATTTCTAAAGCAAGATTTTTTTTTAAAGCAAGATTTTCTAACAATGAACCTTTACTTAGTGATGCTAAAGCATTGGAACTGCTCCACCTCTGATCATTAGAAGTTAACAGAAGTTGAGCAATCTAAGGCTAAAGAAGTCTCCTCTGTCTTAATACCTACTTATCTAGGGCAAATGTCATTTTATCATCATCACAGCAATAGCATTTATTGAACATCCTCTAAGCTTCTGACTTAAATATATGAAGGTTTCACTCTACTGACCTGCCCTTAAAGAGCTTTAATAAAGCTTATTCTCCTTAATGGGGTGAGATAAGATTGCAGTGGAAAAGGATTGACATCATCAGAAAGAAGGAACCAGAAGGAACAAATGTTCAGAGAAGAACCGATAGAATTAGTATCTTTAAAATAGAAGTATTAAAACTTTCAAAGTCCTTGTCATTAACAAGAATTGCATCATTCATAACATTACTGTGGGTTTATATAACAAGTATCCTCCAAAGAGCTCAAAATAAAATAGATTTGCTGAAGATAGTTGTTCAGTTTTATGAATTGACTCTTCAAATAAGTAATTACTATGGGTGGGGGAAAAAAAAAACCACCACCTCTAGGACTAATTATTCTAGCTTCCAGAGTTCTTTAAAGTATGTTTAGGCATCAGATAAATGTTTGGTGAGAGAATTAGCTGGCAAAACACATGTGTTGTGTTAGCTGGGATATACATTTGTGGGAGGTTAGTTTCTAAAGAATAACCTGCAGTTTTTCCTAAAACATAGGCGTCATTTTTTAGAAAAGACTTCTCTTAAAGGCTAGAGTTGATTGTCACTCATAATTGTCCTCAAACCCTGTGGACCCTTTTTTCTAACATTGTTTCCCATTTGTTCTATTGGTTTAACAAATGCTTTGAGTTAAACATTCATGTTCAGACCTCCCTGCCTAATGGAAAATGCTACAGTGACAGATTGGCTTATCTCAGAATGTTCTAACTTTAAAAAATTTCTCTCAGAGTTATACTAAGAATGATTTGGATCCCTCAGAAAAGCAGCATGGATAGGAACAAGACTGAGGAGCTTGGGAGAAATGTAAGATGAAGTAAATACAAGGTTATTCATGGTTATAATTCCAAATGATTGAGAATAATCTAAATATCCATTGGTAGTGGGCTGGTTAACAAATTATGAAAAAAAAAAAAGACCAAGTGGCCATAAAAAAAGGAGTTTTTTTCTAAGCTGATATTGAAAATTAGAAACTTAAAGAAAAAAGCAAGTTGTAGAGAAGCTACATTGTGTGATAGTTTAAGAGTAGCAATTATGTATACACACATATATACGTTTTTGCTTATTTATGCTTATAACTTTTTTTTTAAAATTTTATTTATTTGACAGAGAGAGAGAGATCACAAGTAGGCAGAGAGGCAGACAGAGAGAGAAGGGAAAGCAGGCTCCCTGCTGAGCAGAAAGCCTGAGGCGGGACTCAATCCCAGGACCCTGAGATCATGACCTGAGCCGAAGGCAGAGGCTTTAACCCACTGAGCCACCCAGGCGCCCCATGCTTATAATTTTTTTAAGGATGTATCAAACTCTAACAAGGTTATCAGTCTAAATCAATCTAAAGGTTGATTACTAACCTTTGGAGTTTCAATCATGTGATTATAAAGCTTTTTAAAAAATAAGTATATATAATTTTAAAACAGCAGTTGAATTACAAATAAAGGGATATGGACACAACACTTTTGCCTGTGTTTGAAGCTTGCTCAACTACTTGCAGGCTGTGTGAATTTTAACTTTTTGAGCCAGAGTCCTCATCTACAAAATGGGGCTTAAATAGTACCTACTCCAAATTCTCTGGGAAAGATTAAATGAGATAGCACAATGAATGCATTGTCTGACACATAATGCTACTCAATAAAGGAGGCCATTATTGTTATTAGTAAGTTGTACCAATCATTGGGCTAACTTGCCTGGTTTAATAATTTTTTTTTTCCAAAGGGGGGCCCATAGTTCTGATTGGAGATTTTAAAGAATTTTCTACTTTCCACCAGCCAGGAATTAGAAGGAAAATGGAAAATTAAGGGGAAAAAAAAGTTGAATTTCAAAGTCTTTTTTTTTTTAAGAGTTTTATTGTGTTTTCTTTGTTAAATACTCCTTGAAATAGGATTTCCCACTTAATGTATGAATTTGTAATCTTGAAGGTTTCTCATGACCTCTTTTTTTTTTAAGACTTTATTTATTTACTTGGCAGAGAGAAAGCGCACAAGCAGGGGGAGTGGAAGAGGGAGAAGCAGGGAGCCCAATGTGGGGCTCGATTCCAGGACCCTGGGATCACGACCTGAGCCGAAGGCAGTCACTCAACCAACTGAGCCATCCATGACCTCTTATTAAGGTAATTTTTTCCCTGTTTTCTTCCTTCCTAGCTTTGGTGGCTTCAAATTTCCTTTCTTATTCTCTGAATCCCAGTCAGTTATCATGTTTGAACAAATCAGACAGAGTGGTACTGAATCCTTGCTCTGCCATGTAAAGAACCCTTGATGCTCCAGATTCTCAAGCTCTCTAAGCATCAAGTGCCCTATGTTAGGATAGAGTTCTCCACTTTGCTGATAGTTTTGACACTAAAATTAGGCTGCCAGTGTGAAAAGGCCTAGTTTACCTTGAAAGTCCCATTTTCTTTCCATGAACCATTCTAATTCTCACTGAATCTATAATTAGTTTTTTTTAGTTCTTTTTTGTTTTTATTTTTGTCCTCTTTGCTGGTTCTTTATCTTCCTTTATACATCACTCTTTCTGCAAACCCTAGCCAAATGCAGACATCCTGGGGTTAATAATTGGGCTATTCCAGTAATAAACAGATAAAGAGAGTCGACCAACCAGGAATTAACCTCATAATATTGTTGATTATATTTATCTATTCATTTTCTCCCTAGTACAAAACATGCTTCTTGAAGATACACTCTTTGTCTTATCAATTTGGTTTTTTTTCCCCAGGGCTTTTTACCTCTCAGAAAGCAGGCACTCAGATAAGATTTGTTGATTCCTAATTGCAAGCACATGAATCTGAAGACTACATTTTTATGAGAATGTGATTTTTTTTCAAAATATACATCATATTATTAAAAATAAAAGGATGCCTGGTAGAACAAAGGATATTTTTCCCAATTTGTGATTTATACAAAGTTTATAAAGTCATAACCATTAATAATTGGACATTTTGTAAACATATCTTTATTGAATAGAATCTCATTCCATGACACGAGTTCAGTCTTAGACAAATGTGGGAGAATGGCCAGCTCTTTCAATTACGTGTTGCCGCATCACAAACTGGTCATGTTAATTCAGGTCTTCCAAGAAGCCGATAGCAAGATGGGGTCAGATGTGCAAGAAATTTCTTGAGAGAAATGTCTATGAAGGATAAACAGAAAGGAAGCCATGGGAGGTCTACAACTTGTGAAGGAGAGGAAAGGAAGTTCAGGTAAAAGGAATTTCAGGTTGTAGCACTGTTCTGATTATGTTTCTGCCAGGCCAATAAGGTATACTCAAGCCAAAGTCATAAGTTAAAGCATCACAGTAAATGGGTCTGCATTAGCATAGCTGCCAGGCTCAGCCATTAGGTAGGAGCACCTGGAGGAAAATATGGCCTCAGTCCTGACCTAGGGCTGGAGCCAGAAGGAGTGTGGCTGACGCTCCAGTCGATTAGCCTGCCTGCAAAGTTTCTTAAAGGCTAGGCTAGGAATGGACAGCTTCATTTCTGCAAACCAAAGAGCATCTCAAAGCCCAACAAAGATTCAGTGGGAGGAGACATAGCCTCTACCCATGGATGGAGAAACAATTAAGAATTTGCAGGCTTTTTTAAAAATTTTTTTTAAAGAATCTGCATCCATCTTTAATCCACTACTCTCTATTCTCAGGCTAACTACTTTCATTTAAACTTCTTTTGATTTAACATCAGGCCCAGCCTTGTTTTGCTCCTCTCATCCCCTTCTTTGTATGGTTCTGGAATACACTAGCTAAAAGGAAAATTTGCATGAGATTTGGAAAGTGGAAGTAATGTGACAACTTTCCTCTCTAAAGGTTTCTATCACTAGATGTGGTGACAAGACAGACACTAAGGTTGTAAGAGATTGTAGCTTCTCCTTATTCTCCTCCACTCCATATCCAGCCTCCACCCAACTGCTGATTTTGTTGACCAACAGCTGTGCCAAGCCCATCACCAGTCCACAGACTAAAGACTCAGAGAGACAGGAGCTTCTGATAGACTTCTCTACCAACTCACCCTTCCTAGTTTGACTTCAATGACTGCACTTGCTGGCTTCTCACAATCACTGGTAGGTGCCTCCTCTGAACACTTGACTCCACCTTCAGACCTTTCCTTACCCAATGCTTCCTACAGGTCCTGAAAATCCTAAGCATTGGTTATCCTCCTGGATATTAAGATTTCATATCTGGAACAAAACAATGTTGTTGTTGTTTTCTTAAAACAAATTGTTATGTTGTCCACTGGGTTATAGTCTTATGTTCATGGGGAAAATATTTTCCTCAAACAAACAGCTATGTTGATGTAAGTGGTCTCAGTTCCCAGTCCCAATAGTTGAATTATGATGGTGCAGGTGATTTCAAATCTCAAAAGGAAAGTTTGTAGATTTAGCTGTGAATTAACTACAGCAGTGATGAAGGACTATAAATTGATTCCAAGAGTGAGGAACTCTGGAATGTAGGGGATGTGAAAATACCTTACACTAAAGATCTATGTTCTCATTTGCTAATATAAATGACCTGGGAAAAATAATATTACATGATGGTTATAGAATTGGAGATAGAAAATTTGGTATTCAGCCTCAAGTAATTGACAGTTGAAATCCCATGAATGAGTGAATGCAGAAAGAAAATGAATAGGGGTAGGCATAGAAGAGTAGAAAAAGATTGAAAATCAGCTCAGGGGAGAACAGTGCCTAATAACCAGCAAAGAAACACAAACTAATGTTAGATAAGGTAAGGGAAGATTACAGTTGTGGAAGCTGGGCAGGATAGGTAGACTTACAGGCATAGAATGAAAGCATTTCATGCTTGGTTATAATCTAGAAAATTTTAATTTTATTGATGAGAGAACTGAGATCAAGAATGATTGTGACTTAGACAAGATCATACAACTGCTATGGTTTTTGGAAAAGCTATGGCATATAAAACAGGTCTTCCTAATACTTGATTTGCCTATAGAACACACTGGGTGGCCATTGACCTTTAATGCAAATGAGACATCCACATGTATGAGCACTTAGAAGAGGCTGTTAGCTTTAGCCTGGAGGAAGGTAACCAATGACTATCAACTTAATCCCTGAGTGAAGTTTCGACAGAATAGATCTGCTAGCACAGGCCATGAGGAGAGGAATTGGCAAAGAGAGGGAGACAGCGGAAAAGACCGTCTATTTGTGTCTATTTGCGTGGCTTAGAGAGTGTTGGGTGGTAATTAAGAGGTGTTTGTACTTAGGACATCTGAAATGAATTGTGGCTTACGCTTTTTTAAAATTACAATCTGTACTTCATATTTTTAGAACTTTGCAATTTTATTTCTTCCAGGTTTTCTTGCAGCATAGCCTGTCATAAAATTCAACTTTAAAAAGGTCAAACCTATTAAAAAGCAGAAGTGCTTGAGATACTTCCTTTATCTCCCTTTCTATATTCTGCTTTGATTTTGAATGGTTAATTGGAAACCAGCTTCAACTTCAAATGCCCAGGGGTAGTTGTCTTCAGCTACCCATGTAATTGTGGCTAGCTTACGTCAGAACTCCTTGGCTGGTCACATCCTTATTCATTTTGGTAAAACTTGGGAGCGAATTTAACCAAGAATACCCAGCCTTCCAGTGTAAGGGAGAATAGCAGGCTTTAGCTTTGCTCTGCAAGTAGGAAGTAGTCCTTCAACAGTTCTCGCTTGTTAATGTCAGAAAGCTCTTTGGATTTGTGTGCCGGGTTCTTACTGTAATTAGGAAGGCTCACCTCCTCTTGTCAGCCCCCAAGAACCTCGAAATCCAGTTTGCTAGCAAGTACGCACCCAACCTGTTGTTTTTCTTTTACTTTTTTTTTTTAAAGACTTTATTTATTTATTTGACACAGAGAGAGAGAGACCACAAATAGGCAGAGAGAGAGGGGGAAGCAGGCTCCCTGCTGAACAGAGAGCCCGATGTGGGGCTCAATCCCAGGACCCTGAGATCATGACCCGAGCCAAAGCCAGAAGCTTTAACCCACTGAGCCACCCAGGCGCCCCCAACATGTTGTTTTTCTGTGTAAACTGACACCTCTCCAGGTAAGACCACAGCACTGGCTCTTTATCAAGACGATCCTGCCCTCTTTCGTTGAGTAGCTTTGGCCCTTAAACAAGCTCCTCAGGCTTCACTTTCTGTAGTCTTAAATTGAGTTAATAATTGAAGCTGTCATGCAAGGTTATGTTGAACCTTAAATGAGGTAACTCTTATGAAGGCCCTCATATAATGCCTTAGAATAAACCTACTACATTCTTAGAAATATGAAATAACTTAAACTCACATCTGTATCTTCTTTCACAGTCAAAATAATAGGTCCATAAATGTATCTGGCAATTATCACTATTATTGTGTTCAAGAAAATCTGCTACCTCCTGTAGAATCACAAAAGTTATAGGACTCTTATTTTCCTCTCTACTGCCTTAGACAAGGACTTCATGGAAATTACTGTTTAGTAGCAAATGTGTGCTATATGATCAAAAATACCGTGGGTATTTTAAGATCTGGATTGAGGAAGAGACTACTTAAGGCTGATATAAACAGGTAAACCTCATGAAGAAGGAACTTGAGCTAGACTTTGAAGGATCAGTCAAATGTGGACAAGTAGAATGAAACAGGGTATTATTCCAAGGAGGAATCAAATGAACAAATTTATAGGCTTTGGTATGGATGGGGGATGACTTGCAGATTTGGCTGCTGGAGTGATTTGTGTAGAGAAATAACAGGAAATACACTGAAAGAGAGAGACAGCAATGAATAGCAGAGCACTTTGAATGTGAAGCTAGAGGTTAAGCTTTTCCATGGATAATAGTAAATTGATGAAGGACTTGGGACCTTTGCAGAAAAATTTTATCTTATGATCACATTTGCTCAAAAATGCTGTCTGAAATTGTGTCATGTTTTTACCTAACATTAGACCAAATCTCATTATAATTAATGATTAAGATCTTAATTTTTCTCAGTTCAGTAGAATCTCTCTTTTTTACAATGAAAGTAAAGGACAAAATGCAGATTTGAAATCCTTTAGAAAATATTGAACAACAACAAAAAATTTTAACAGAATTCCTGACACAGGAAAAAAAAAATCAATAGAAGAAAAAAATACCTATAGAATAATTAGAAATTTAGTCTTCCTACTATTATCTTTACTATTATTATAAAGATAAGAGTACATTCAGGTACCTGGGTGGCTCAGTGGGTTAAAGCCTCTGCCTTCGGCTCAGGTCATGATCTCAGGGTCCTGGGATCGAGCCCCGCATCAGGCCCTCTGCTCAACAGGATGCCTGCTTCTCCCTCTCCCACTTCCTCTCCTTGTGTTCCCTCTCTCACTGTGTCTCTCTCTGTCAAATAAATAAGTAAAATCTTAAAAAAAAAAAAAAAAAGATAAGAGTACATCAAATCTAAAGTCCAGAAATGTACTCCTGTTTTCATAGCCACAGAAAAAGCTATTCTATTGATGTAGAAATTAACATTCAGCAGGCTGTTGGGAGAAGTTGTGAGCTGGGTATCTTTCCTAGTTTTCTATAGACTCTGCATTTATTAACATGGTGGGTGATGCATGAAAGTCATCGTAGATATTACTTGATCAAACAAAACCAAATACTATTTCTAAAGTTACACACTCACACCCTCCCTATTATATTCTGTCATTGCTTTCTGGTGTTCTCTGTTTTAACTTATAGGACAATCATCTAGGATTTTTTCAAGTCTGATATTTATAGAAACATGGTCCAGCTTTGTAGTAAAAGCTTACCAACATCCTTCAGTTCACTATAAAAATACTGTTATAGTTTAGAATTTTGTATACATGAACTCAGTTGAGACTAGGTGATGATGCATCTTTTTGTTTCTTTTTAAAATGAGCTATTTTGACTTAGTTTCAGAAAAACTGGGCTAAGATGAGAGAATGTCATTTTTATACTTTCTCACAGCTATAAAATTGGCCCCATTAAATGAGTAAAACTGTTTTGGGTCATTATACTCTAATGTGGGGGGAAATATGCTTAGCAGCAGAATAAGAATATGATATTTTGAATGTAGTTAAATTCTGAAAGGTAAAAGACTACTAATTGACTACCAAATATACATATATAATAGAGAGAGTTTAAGCAAAGGTTGCTTTTTTGAGATTTAGAGAAAAAAAATTTTTTTTTATAATCTGACTCAGACTCTATTTGAAAATTCTCTATATCAACCCATTCTTGGATACACTTTTTAATATATTTTCGTTTTTTACTCCTAGTCTTAAATTTATTGAAAAGTGTTGGATGGATTTGTTGGAGTCTCAGATATAGAGTAAATGCTTTTGTTGTTGAAGGAGAAATGACAATATTAAAAACCTTATGACAAAAAACAGCTTATCAATTAATTATAGCTATTTGGTTAATTTTTTTTGCTTATTTAAATTTTATTAATAAGAAATATTACTTCTATTTTATGAAACTTAATTGCTTTTAAATCACTTTCTAAGCAAGCTATGTAACTTTATACTGACAGTGATAAGGGAAGGAGGAGAAATGTCATCTCCCTTTTAGAGCAAGCAAAAATAGAATCTTACAAATTATACCTCAGATGCTCTCACCTCAACCAGCAGTCTTTATTATGAAATCAGGGTGCATTTTTGGAAATACACATTCCTTGCTCTGTCTGGTATTGGCCCATTATGTGTGTTATTACCCACATATAAAGCAACATAAATGTGGCTATTTAACCCACAGCCACAACATCAGTTGGAAAGGGAGGTTGTGACTTGACTTCTTGGAATGATTGTAACACCGCCATCTTGTGTTTCCCAGCCGCAACAGTGTGGCCTAAAGCACAATGAGGAAGCCACCCTAGCTGTTTCATTAGTTTCCTCTGTCCTCTCTTTTGTTTAAACTTGCTTTCTGCATTAATATCTAATTTCAAATCCCTTGCATTTTCTTCCTTTGTTATTTATTACATGTCTGTCCATTTTTAAATTACCTGATAAAACTGTGAACACAGAAACATTCATCAGTTTGAGGTTGTGGGTTTTGTTTTTGTGTGTGGTTAGTAATACTGCTGCAGTGGTTGTTATAGTAACCAGTTCTCTTCAGCAGAGGAAGGAGTGTGGACATTTGACAATGCTTAAGATGTAATAGAAGAAGATAAAGTTCCTAGATTTCATATTTCATTAGGAGATGATTCCAGGGTTACTACTATCTTTTAAAGTCTACATTTAAGTAAAGCGTAAAGTAGATGCCGTTGCTATCTACCTATTTTCCTGAATTAAGCTGGATAAATGGTCTCCATTGGGTACTTCAATTTGTGTATTTATTCATCTGATGCAAATCCAGAGATTTCAGACAAAAAGCCCCCAAGTTACCCAGAAAAATGAGCAAATTGCAGAGAGCTACAAAGTCAGTTTTGTATGGCATGGCCATTCACAGTAGGCAATTTGCAAAGAACAACTAGGTTCTCAGAGAGTGCTTCCCTCTTTGCCTCCTTGTTTTATTTAGCTTCTTTGTTTTATTCTTTATCTCAACAGTATCATTTGTTGGTTTGAAATAGGTATTTCTTTGCTCTCTTTCCATTCTCAATTGTTTCCCAGAAATAGTGTGATTAACAAATCAATTTTTTAGTAATTACAAGAATATCAGTATTCTTATTATCGACTTAAATCAATCTTATTAAACCAACTACCATACACATATATGAGATTTAAAAATACATTTGATCATAGGCTAACAGAATTGCTTTTATTCGCTTAATATATGTGGAACACTTTCCAAGTTAATATATAAAGATATGCCTTATTAAAATGTAAAAGTGCATAATCTGTTTTGTCATAATTGATGTAATCAGTGCCTATTAGTGAATAGTTAGATGCTTTCCAACCTGTTGCCCTGATTGGTGGGGTGATAGAAATTCTTCATATCTTGATATGTTAGTAGTTATATGAATGATTATATCAATCAAAAGTCATCAGAATGTTTACTTAAGATCTGTTCCTTATATGTAAATTTTACTTCAACTTAAAAATACATGTAAATATTTATTGCTGCATTACTTGCTATGTTACTTAGTATTATATTATTGCCATGTTACCTAATATTTTGGATAACATTTTTGCTAAAAATTAAGCAATTTACCGAGCTTATAAAATATTACGCTGACCAATTTTTTTAAACCATACCAAGGGAATGATGAGTGATGAGCAGAACTGATTATTCTTTTGTCACTATTAAAAGTACTGAAGTGAGAAATCTGCAGCTTGAAATAGAAAACAAACAAATATAATCAGTGTTCTCATGGCAACAAATGCTGAAGCCATTGTCTTCTCCTATAAACTGTCACAGAACAGGATTGGAATTCTGGACTAATACTAGTAGCAGTACATGGTAACTTCTCTGTTTATTAGAAATACCCTTCTGTAGTTAAACATTCTCTCCCTCTTTCATTTTTTTTTCCATTATAATGTATTCTTTCCATATCAGTTTATTTCAGAATTTCAGATCAGTTTCTTTCTTTCTTTTCTTTCCTTTAGTTCTTTTCTTTTCTTTCTTTCTTTCTTTCTTTCTTTCTTTCTTTCTTTCTTTCTTTCTTTCTTTCTTTCTTTCTTTCTTTCTTTCCTTCCTTCCTTCCTTCCTTCCTTCCTTCCTTCCTTCCTTCCTCTTTCTTTCTCTCCCTTCCTTCCTTCCTTCCTTCCTTCCTTCCTTCCTTCCTTCCTTCCTTCCTTTCTTTTTCTTTCTTTCTTTCTTTCTTTCTTTCTTTCTTTCTTTCTTTCTTTCTTTCTTTCTTTCTTTCTTTCTTATTTATTTGAGAGATAGCATGAGTGGGGGGAGCAGCAGAGGAAAAGAGAAAAGGAGACTTCCCCACTGAACAGGAGCCCAGTGCAGGACTTGATCCCAGGATTCTGGTATCTTGACATGAGCTAGAGGCAGATGCTTAACCAACTAAACCAACTAGGTGCCCCTTAGGTCAGTTTCTTAACAATGATAATTGTGTATAATAACTTGTCTCATTTGCTATGGATTTTGAGTTTTATTGGAGATTGAAAGCAGCAAGGATTTGGAAACAGTAAACATGGGTTCCAATTTTGGCTAAACCAGCTGGTAATTCTAGGGTCTTAGATAAGGAAAAAAAAATTAGCTGGAGCTATAATTAGACTGGGTTGTTTTAATGTATAATTATATAAAACATATACAAAGTGCTTTGGTTTTGGTAAGGGCACAATAAATGTTGGTTTCCTTTTCTTCTGTTTATATGCATTATGTAGGAGGTACCAAATAATTCTGCATTATTCATTTATTTAATAATTCACTGGAATACGAATATTGAGGAGGCAAGATGGCGGAGGTGTAGGAGGCACAGAGAGCCCTGGGAATCAGAAGTCCAGCTAAAGAGGAGGAAATCACTCTAAAAGCCGGCAAATGCAACAGCAGAGAGAAGAGAGTAAGAACAGCAATTCTAGGAGCAGAAAATCGACCACTTTCAGGAGGTAGGACGTGCAGAAAAAGTGAATTTAAAGCGATGGGAAGAGAGACCCCCGGGGGGAGGGGCCGGCTCCCAGCAGCCACAGAGCCGCTGAGCACAAAATCCGGAACTTCTAGTCCTCTCCGCTGAGGGACATCGCTCCGCAGGCTAACCAGGGTTCAGCCCTCGTGGGAACAGTGTGGTTTCGGGACCCGTGGGGTCAGAGGGACCAGGGGAGCCCGAGTGCAGCAGAGCTCCCAGGTATCGGGGTTGAGAAGCCGGCGGCAGAGAAGGAGCCACGCAACGCTGCATAGGCCTACCTTGGACTATAGGAACTGAGACATATAGATCATATAGGGCGGCCGTACTTCAAGCAGGACCCCGCAGGAGGCAGCTCCGGAGACACCCCCTCCTTCCTCCTCCGGGAGGAGCGGTGCGGGCGCGCGCAGCAGGAATCTGCTGGTTTGGGGACTCCAGACGGGGCTGCGCGCCACAGATAGAGGTGCTCCGCCACGGGCCAACTGAGCACAGAGCACGGACAGCGGACAAGGGAGACGGGAGTGATTAGGGCTTGCCTCTGACAGCGGGTGGAGGATCGGGGCGCCCAGCACTTGGCTCCTCTGGGCCGGAGACTGGGAGGCTGCCA
>JAQQSY010000083.1:19047-37447 GCA_028646535.1 Procyon lotor
ATTTTATATTAATTTAATTTTATATTATATTATATATTATATTAATACTTTATATAATATATTAAAATTTTATATTAAATTGATATTAATTTAAATTAAATCAATATTTAATTTATAATCACTAACTTTCCTTATTTATTTATTTATTTATTTTGCCAAGCACCTTTTTTATTAATAGGTGTAACAAATAAATAAATATATAAACAGAAGCCTGGGCTCCTCCTCCCTCTTCTGACCACCAGGCACTGGCCACAGCCTATTTACATTTGGGGGCTTAGGGAGCTGGCCCCAATACTGTCACCTCTCCTCCTCACCACCTGGCCTAGGGAACCCTGCAAATGGGCCTCTGGTCACCTCCTTCCATAGGCACATTCTTAGCCGTACCTATGGAAGGGCTGGCCCCGATGGGCTGTGGAAATCCTGGCAGCCCAGTGCTGCATCCTTTTTTTATTTGCTCCCTAAAATAATAAAAAATTTTAATTTATTAAAATTTTTATTTAAATTTTAATTTAAAATAATATAAAATTAAATTAATATTTAATATTAAAAATTTGTAATATGCCTTGGTTTATCTTTTAACACTTACAACTTAAAAACTATAGAGGATTATAATATTCTAGAGGTGAATAAAGGAGAAGACCAAAAAGAAGAATGAAGAAAACATACAGAGTTACCAAGCTTTTTTTCATTAAGTGTGAAAAACAATATGAAAATAGAATTTGATTAACGATATTTCATTTTCAACCAGAATGTGCCGGAAGGAATAAAAAACTGTTAATTACTGAAGTTTTCCAATGAAGTAAAAATCAAATATCAGGTAGACACTTGTCATAGATTTATAGCTTGGGAAATAAAGAAGGAAATGCATATATTATAAAGTCTCTCCCCTTCCTGAAGTCATACTGGGTAATGCTTTCCAATATCCCTGGAGCTGTCAGTGGAGTCACTTTTGGGAACAAAGTTGCTTGCTTTCCTAATGGTTCATATTAACAAGTGAAGTAGCAGTGAAGCTGTTAATGAGAGCTACTATTTCTGTATGCTACGCACATAGGGGAATTTGGGCCACAAGGATCTCCACCTACTCATCTGAATATTGAACAAGTTGATCATACTGGGGAAATCTGACAAGACTTCAGGAAAACTGTAAAGAAGAAATGCATTGACTTGAAAAATAGCAAAATGCTCTAAAAATATTATTATGGTAAAGATCACATGACAGATGATGAGATTTCAAAGAGGCACGCATATGCAGTCTTCTGAAAATAGCACCATTCAAGGGTCTTAGGATGCTCATAACATGAGGGAAAGAAAAAGAAAAACTCAAGTATTTTACTACACACAGTGTTTTAATCCGCACTTTTGGGGGCCTGGACAAGGGTGATGTCATTTGGTGCTCTGAGTGTTCTGAGCAGATATTAGAAACAATCTCCTTCTACACAAAATAGAAAGTTTAAAAATTTGACAAAACTAATCAATCCTGACATATCTCTATTTAAAATGATATCAATAGATCTACAAACATGGTCAATGAAAAGCAAGTCCTAGCTACTGTTTTGCAAATTGAAACAAAGTTATCCCATCTCGTGTGATTATTATATGGTTCCCACCAATCTAGGTGCTAGCAACCTGACCACTCCACTAATCTGCTTTTACCTTTTGTTTCTACTTCTAGAGATTGGAGCTTAATATGTTTCTATTAATGAATAGATAGAGGAAAGCATACATGAGTAAGTCAATAACTGAGTAAATGCGAAACCCCTCATCTTTTTTTGTCATCGAAATAATACTATTTTAGCTTAAAGTATTCTGTAGGAATTGTTTAACAAAACCTAATAATTTGCTTAGCTAGCTCCCAAAACATTTTTATAAGTCAAAGGTCAGTCTTCTGATTGCTGCTGCTGTTATGTTGCAACAAATATTCCAAGTCTGCAGTTAGCAAGCCCAAGGTTTTTTCTTTACTCTTTTTCTTACTTTTGTGACAATTAAGAAATCAGTCCCCTTCCTTAGTATGGTAATATCTGATGTACCATAGCCTGCTGAATTTTAAAACTGCAATCTGCTTAAGCTCACAAAGGATATTGTACAATTGAAATTCATTTCAGTTTAGGCTAGTTTAGTTAAATATCAGATTGCCAGTTAGTATGGAAATAGCAGAGATACCTATGGATAGCAATCATTTGCTGCTTTAATAAGATCCCAAGCCACCATTTCATACATACTTACAAATATCATATTGACATCTACACAATGAAATAAATATATAGATTTCTGTTAGGATTTTATCATTTGCAAGATTTACTTGATTATATTATATCCTGGTAAAGCATTTGTACTTCACTAAATTCTTGATATATTCTGGTACCATGTCTTTCTGCTAGTAACTACGTAATTTGTTTCATCTTTGGGGTCTTAATTTATGATCTCTGCAAATGGATAGGGGACTGAAGGAGAAAATAGTTACTGAAGAAATGGAAATGGACTTTCAAGGAGACTAACACTATGTTTTCTAGAAATATCATGTTTAGGGGCACCTGGATGGCTCAGTTGGTTATGCATCTGGCTCTTGGTTTCTGCTCAGGTCATGATCTCAGGGTCATGAAATTGAGCCCCATGTCAGACTCCACTCAGGACATGGAGCCTGCTTAAGATTCTCTCTCTTCTCCCTCTTGCTCTTCTCCTGCCATCTCCCACTCCCTGTGCATGTGTGCTCTCTGTCTCTCGAAAGAAAGAAAGAGAGAGAGAGAGAGAGAGAGGAAGGTAGGAAAGAAGGAAGGAAAGAAGGAAGGATGGATAGTAAAGAAATAGGGATGGGGGGGGAGAAAAGGAGAGAGGGAGGAAGAAAGGAAGGGGGCCACCTAGCTGTTTCAGTCAGCTAAATGTCTGCGTTGGGCTCAGGTCATAATCCCAGAGTCCTGGGATTGAGCAAGCCCCTTCATTGGGCTCCCTTATCTGTGGAGAGTCTTCTTCTCCCTTTGCTTCTGCCTCTCTGTCACTCATGAATAAATAAATAAAATTTTTTAAAAAGGAAGGAAGGAAGGAAGGAAGGAAGGAAGGAAGGAAGGAAGGAAGGAAGGAAGGAAGGAAAGGAAGGAAGGGAGGAAGGCCATGTTTAATTATGAAAGGGCAGGGTGCAAGTTGAGGACAAGTTATAACCATGCACTTGAAAGAAAAATAAATGATGAGATAGAGCAGGACTGAATACATTGTCATGGGTTTATTTGCTTGAAAACCTGCACCTACTCTGACAGCTGTAATATAAATAGAGTTGCAGGGCAAAAAAAAGATTTAATGGAGCACACACAGACTAATTTTCTATTCTCATCAATAACTTTGATATTAAAAAAAAATATTTCCCTTCTGCTCTTTGGTTAGTCTTTTCTCTTAATTAAAAACACCGTGAGCTCTCCCTTATATAATCAAAGTGTCTCTCTTTTTAATGCAGATGTCACTCAGAAGGTAGACATATTAATATAAATCTACCTCTCTATTGATAGGTTTCCTTCTTTTCCTGTACATTGTAGTAATTACTTTTTAGGTATTTTCTTTTCTTTCGAATTTTTCCATTTCCAAATGTGAAGTGCTAAGCTAAGAAATGGTAAAAACAAACAGTGTAAGAGAAAGTTTTACTCTTTCAGACACAGATGGTAATCGATACTGAGCTTTGCATTTCAAAATCTGCAAATACCTTTCTGCTCTAAGCCAGTCTATGGTTCCACAAGCAACCAGGATGGGAAGAACAAGTTTGTCGAGGAGGAAATAATATCTTTTTCCTTTATCTATCTAAATTCTTGACTGGGACCCTTATAAGAAAAGACAGATTAACAAAAGAAAAGCATATGAATTTATTGCCTCTAAGTCTTATGTGACACAGAAGACTTCATAAGGAAATGCAGACTTAAAGAAATGGTTAGACCTGAGTGCTTTTATGTTAGGTTTGTTGAAGGGTAGAAAACTGGAAACAGGTGAAAGGACAAAGGTGAGCTAAGTACAGCGAGCTGAGGGAGATTTAACAAGGTCTGTTCATTTAGATGCCTCTTGGCATCTCTTTGCCTTTGGAAATAAGGATGCTTGCTTCTTTCCTCTGGGTACAAGAGGGGTACCTCTCACAAGAGGGTTTTTTTTTTTTATTTGCTTCAAGGAAAGATCAGCAAGCCTTCTACATGCCATTTCTCAAATTCCTACAGCTTGAAGTATACAATAAGCCAAGGTACCATATCTTGGAGTAGCATGTCCTGAACTACACTGCGTCCCATGAAGCTATTATTTTAAAGATTTTATTTATTTATTTATTTATTTGACAGAGAGAAAGAGATCACAAGTAGGCAGAGAGTTAGGCAGAGAGAGGGGGAAGCAGGCTCCCTGCTGAGCAGAGAGCTCGATGTGGGATTTGATGCCAGGACCCTAAGATCATGACCTGAGCTGAAGGCAGAGGCTTAACCCACTGAGCCACCCAGGCACCCCTGAAGCTATTTTTAAATTAAAAATAAAACTAAACAGTGCAAACAACATATAGTAAAGTCTTAAAAGAGACATGCTTAGGCACAAGGCTGGTGGGATGACCTGAAGAGAGAGATTCTGACCAGCCAGGGCTGGATTTACTGTGGCTAATCTCATACTCTCCTGTTGTATGTTTGCAAGGGTTTGGGTGGGGCAGGGAGAGAACCAGCCAAGTTAAAAGAGGTAAAACTTTGTGATCAAAGTTTTTACTTGCTACTGTGAGAAACCAGCTATTCTGGGACACAAGTCTGGAGAAGCTGCATAGGAGAGGTTTTACTGCCCTTTCTGCCTCTGGTTTGGCCAGCTAAGGAGGAAGTGCCTGGCTCATTCAGCTCCAAAATAGGTTGGCCTCTCTGTGGTTATGAGACTGTGAGTCTCTCAGGTGGTTAATAGCTCCACAAAGAAATAAGGAAGCCCCTGTCTGTATTAGTGTTCTAATACCATAGATATTAGTATAATACAGATAAACAACTGTTTATCTCAAATGACTTCCTCCTCTCTACCTTGTTGTCTTACTAAAAGCAAGAAAATTCTAGAATGAAGGGCGCAAGAGTGCTCAATGAGAGATGCGCTTTGTCTCTGGGAAAAGGCTCAGAGTAAGGTTCTTAAAAGACATTAAGTAAGAAATCGGGCATGATCTCAAGTAAAAGAGCCCACTGAAATTCTTATTTCTGCATTTCTCTCACTGGTAACCCTAGAAGACCATCTGTTGTATAAGAGGAAATAATATCTAACTCACAAGGCTGCTGTGAAGGTTTAATAAAACATGAACTACTCGTCCAAAACTTAGCAAATACTATGAGCTAAACACGTGCAAGTTTTTCCTTCACTTCTAAATATCCAAGGCTCCCTCTGTTAGAGTAGGCAGTTCATTTGGCTCAAACAGATACCTGAAGAGCAGCATAGATGAAGGAATGGCCAGCTATCAGGAAAGTCAGAGGCCTGTCCTGGCAGCACTCCGCAAGGAGCTGGATCAAACCAGGCAGGCCCAAGAGGGCGAGTGCCATGACAAGAAACTGCAGACCAAATAAGAAAGAAAAGGTGAGAAACCCTGCTTCCAAGAAATCCCTGCCCCAAGTAATAACTATTCCATCGCCTAGTTAACAACTGTCAATAAAAGGTAGAAACCCAACCCCAAGAGTGTGCAGCCTGTGTGCACTCTTTGTCTCTCTCCACTTGTACCACTCAACCACTGTATCAGTCTGTCCTTGAATTTTTTCTTGCAAAGAGACTAAGAGCCTCTGGCAATACCCCAAGGATAGGCTAGGAGGTGACCATGGGGGCCAGGCTCTCCCTGAAATTATCCAGTTGGTCAAGATCACATCTTCAACTTAGTATTTGAACCACATCCTATCTCATAGCCACCTTTGAGAGAGTGCCTTAGATTTAATACCCAATAAATACTTGGGCAATACCACTGTATATAATTGGAAAAGATGTTATTTTACTTAAGAGAGCAGATGCAATTTGAATCTGTAAAAACAAACAAACAAACAAACAAACAAAAAACAGAATTCAACTGAGTAAACTTTAAAGATCTTATTGGCTTTACCCAGTGCCATGAATTGGGCAACATTTCATTTAACAGAAAGAAAGAGCTCTGAGAAGCAATACAAAATGAAGGATTTTTATAGGCAGAAAGGAGAAGGACAAGGAAGTTAAAACAACAAAAAGAGGACTTATTGTGGCAAGGTCACCTTCCTCTAGGGGAAGGCAGGGTCTATCAGGCGAATTACCTCAACAGCACTGACCAGGAATTTTTAAATTGACTAGTTTTAAGACTATTCTTGGGAGAGGTTAAAATGGAAACTTAGTTAGGTATTAAATCTTGGTTTGGTGACTTGGGGTTTAGCTTAAATGACTCCATTTGAAGTGTTTCTCTTGCTTTTAGCAAACCTGAATGCAACCTAGCTTTCATTTTCACTTTAGCGATTTGCTAAGGAAATTTGATGACCTTGAGGAGTTTAAGAAACCTAAATTAACAAAAGTACATCTGTAACCCCATCACCAACAAAGTAAAAAATAATTATAGGTATCTCTGCCTACTTGTGATCTCTCTCTGTCAAATAAATAAATACAATCTTTAAAAAAATAATTATAGGTAGACTTCTGTGTCATTTTATATGATCTCAAATAATGATGGTAGAAGGACATGAAAACTAATATATGATTATTTCTCTAGGTATCTAGAAAATACATATAGGTTACTCCCACCTAGTTAACTAGAAAAAGCAATAAAGCCAATTACTACTTTCTGAAGCAAAAAATAAAAACAACAAACCTCTACAATTTAGATCTATAGATATTTCCCACTGGAGGAAGAATGAATTATTACAACAGACTTTGAAGAAATAGTTCAAATCATCACACTCATATTTAAATATGGGAAATTCTAGAATGTTCTAACATGTCCTAAACTCAATAGATGCTTAATAACTATTTATTGTTAGATGTGCATACTTTGACCTTTGAAAATTAGAACATACATTTAATCTCCAAAACTTCATACATAATGCCAAAACATGATTTTGAATATGGTATGATTCTAGGGAACAGTGGCCAGGAGAGGAAGGAAAGACTGTGACAAATTACTTCTCAAATAATGTTCACTTGAAGGCACAATAACCCAGTTAGTGGTGCCATGCTTTTTATCATGTTAAGTGTATTTTTCCCCCAAAATTATCAGATTCAAAAGCGGGGCTATAAGGAAGAAAATATCTTAGAGTTAATGTAGTTATAACCCCAATTAATTTATATAATACATACATACATATATGTGTGTGTATGTGTGTGTATATATACATATATATGTAGTTTTTGAGAAAAGGATGGTCCTGGCTACAATCTATAATAGGAGGCTTGTGGGTTCTGTCCATAGTCAGTGAACCCATTCCTTTCCACCATTAGGACACAAATGGCATATTTATTTACAAGCAGCATTTTATTTCTAGAATATCAACAAAAAGAAATCCAAGACCTCTCTTTCTCAAAACATCTTGGAATTTCATCTCCTGTTCTTATGATAATCTTTCTAGTAAACCAAGATATTGTGACAAAGGATGTTATTGAGTTTCTGGTTAACTGTCTGATTTTTATATGTTTCTGGAGACTCTATTTTTTCGAAAATTATTTGGTTTGGAGGAATATCAGGAATATCTGGAATTTAAGCCCTCAAATCTTCATTTCTTACTATTATTGAGATTTACTTTTTGCTTATTCAAAGTTCACTTAGAGGCAAAGGGAGAGATATGCTCTGTTTAGTGATTCAGGAGCTCATATTGATGGAGGCTCTGTAGTCCTGAATACATGTCCCACAAGATCACCTTGTGTATTGACAGCCAATCAGCATGCAAAGAAAGATAGAGTCTGAAGGACTTTTACAGACCAGGCTTGGTAGTCATATATGTCACTTCCACGCACATTCAATTGGCCATAATTTGGGGACCTAACCCTCCCAATGGAGGTAAGCTGGGAATTAGTCTAAGAAGACAAGAAAGAACAGGAAAATGGTTTTGGTAAATGGCTAGCCAGTGTCTTTTGAATTCCCTAATTCCATTAATATCCCTATGATTACATTATAATTTCAATGCGTCTTCTTTTAAAAATATTTGATCCCCAGATATATTTTTTAAGCTCAGGTAAAAAGCAAAAGAACATCCTTCTAAATTTATGTGTAACTGCAGATTAGTGAGTTTCTTGTAAATCATTCTAATACATTAAAGGAATATTATATACAATAAGAAGGTATGGTCAATAATGAGATAGGTATTTGTTATAAGCACCGGTTTATGTACAAGCTCTCAAGGGACTAAAGATGTAACGTAGGATGGCACCTAAGCACATGCACTGGAATCACTTGTCTGTTCAGTGTGTCCATCCCTCAGCAGACAAAAGTGTTGCTTAAGACTCACATCTACAACTTCTCCAGAGCCTTGCCCTTCGATAATTAGAACCACTTCTCTGGGAGTTTGCTTGGGGTGATACAGTCAGGTGTGTATTCAGTGAAAGACCAGTGGGGGTTACAAAATTCTAGTTCCTTACCTAAAGCTGGGACAGAATCTGCATCGCAGAGTAAGCTCTAGCTCCTTGAGGGATCCATGGAGGCTGAAATCACCTGATACCAGGGACTTGTACTGCTGCTTCCTCTATCCTGCCTAGCTCCTCTCACTCCCATACAGGTTTTGTCTAATATCACTCCCTTAGCGAATCTCTTTCATGCACACAAATCTTCACTTCAATCTCACTTTTATCGAAACTGACTCAGTCAATATAGAAGTTAAGTCATTAGAAGTATGTTTCTAAGTCCCCGACATCTCTAGACATATTTAGCACAGGTAGTAAAGCTGCAAAGACTCTGCACTGACATTCTGGAAATATGTCTGCATCATCTCTTTACAAATCAAGTTTTTCTTGTTTTGCAACTATGCTGAGAGCCTTCAGTTTTCTTTATAATCCTCAGGAACACTCATGAAAAAGCTATGAATAAATATAAATTTAAAGAATAAAGTTAGAGAACCAAAATTCAAGGAAGAAAGTTGACCTCAGCAAGCTGATGAACAGAAAAGATGGAAGGCAAGGAAATTGATTATCAGCAGGATCTATTTCAAGTAAACCCTCAATCAGTAAGTGCATATATAACTGTAGCCAGGTATATTTAATGTTCTAAAATAAATGGGGCATAGAATGAATGAGCCTGACCTACAGAAAGCTAGCCTCCTTTAACAGAATTTTTTGTAGCTTGATGCAATTATTTAGAAAATCTAAATACACCTTCTAAATCCTAGCAATTATAGAAAACAAAAATATAGAAGTGTTACATTTTGCCAAATTAATAGATAGATGTTTTGCAATCAAAGAAAAATCTCAGGAGTGCCTGGGTGGCTCAGTCAGTTAAGTGTCTGACTCTTGATTTCTGTTCATGTCATGATTTCAGGGTGGAGAGATGGACCCTAAGTAAGGTTCCATGCTGAGTGTGGAGCCTGTGTAAGATTCTCTCTCTCCTCCTCCTCCTTATCCCACTTGAGTACTCTCTCTTGCTCTAAACAAACAAACAAATAAAATATAAATAAATGAATCAATAAATCATATTGAGAATTTTTAATATTTTTAACTGAATCATATAAACTGCAAAGGACACAGCTAAAAGATTGCTTTAAAGGAAATTAAGCTAAATGTATGTATCTAAAGAATAAAAACTTTTAAAGCAATAAGGCACTTATTCTAAGAACTGGTTGAGGTGGGTGGGAATCAGTAAATAAACCCAGAGAAAAGAGAGGGAAGGAAACAATGAAGATCAAAGTAGAAAATAATGAACTGGAGACACACATATAATGAAGGATCCACAAATTGATTAAGAAAGGAAATTATACACCATGAAATAATTTCAGGGTTGGGAAAGGATACATTACTATAAATCCTTCACATTACAAATATATAAAAATTTAACTATGAACATTATACCAAGAAATTAAAAATGCATATAAATAAAAAGATAAAGTCCTTAAAAAATCCAACTTATAAAAACTGACTCAGGAAGAAATAAAAACATTGATGGAATCCAGGATTACCAAATCATGGCTGGTCACTATTCTAGTCACTGAGGACATGCAGTCCCAGTCAAAATTTTTTTCCTTTGGTTAAATGGAATCCTTATGAGTCTGCTTCAGCACTTCAATTCTTCATGTAAACAGATTTATGTCTTCTCAAATAAAATACTGGATTTAAATTTCACTGAATACTGATAATAGTTTCTGCGGGCGGTGTATTTGCTATATTTGGGGGGCTTTTATTCGGTGTTTTATTTTATAAAATAAAACTTTAAAATAATGTTTTATGAAATGTAACATACTCAATACACTCCATTTGTTAGTTCTAACATATTTTACTGGAATGTTATTTAATAGAATACTGCCTAAAATTATTTAGCAACTTATGTAATGTTTAGCAGCTTGCAATTGTGACTACTTTCTATGTAGCAAGTTGTTATGAATAATTCCAAAAAACCTGAAATTAAGAGTATATTATAGAAACATTTATTCATAGCTGGTGCTTCTAAAATGTAAAGTGATTTTCAAGGAAAATCAGGGACGTATTTAGAAACACACTATCACGTGTATTCACTATGCAGTATCAACTAGTCTTCAGTGTTATAATATTAGTCAAGTACCATAGCTAGAGAATCATCTCTTACACAAATGACTCAATTTTCTAAGGCTGGCAGCTATTCGGGCTTTAAAAATAACTTTGGTATTCTGAAAACCCTTCTTTTCCTCCCTCTTTTTATTTAAATGTCGTTTCATCATCTACATTCAGGAAATTGGAAAAAATTCTTTATGAAATAATATATGTATATATAAAGATGTAAGTATAAAAATTAGGTCAATTTTGAAATTATCCTTTCAATGAGTTATAATAATCTCACTTTTCTGTATCTTAATAATAAATGTGACCACTACCTATGGTTTGTTCAATATAAATTTATTTTTTTTATTCTCTGTTTCTTGAGGGATAAGTTAAATGGCAATAGTATATAATGCTTCAAACACAATCCTGCACATTGTTCACATCAAAACTCCATCATCAACAATAACCACATAACATAACTAAAAGTATACAAAGTTTGTTTATCACATTTGAATTTTCTTTTTCAAACTTGACATTTTGGAAGATTCCATTGCTATTCTCATCCCCCTTCAGAAACTACCTATCTAGAAAGAAACTCCAGTTTCTTAATATAGATCATACAGTGCTAAGCATAAAAATGTCAAGTAAAGGAAGGGACTCCACAATTTAAAAAGAAATACAACCACATTTTTAAAAATTTTCGTGAGAGTGATTGAGAACCTTGGCACCAAGTAGGGGGAAACTCCCCTCGTTAACTTGCTTATGTTTACATAAATTGGCCTAGGCCTTTTGGAGGAAAAACTGGCAAAACGTGCATTGTCTTTGTACCCAAAACTTCATTGTTTAGAAATCCATACAAATAGTCCCACGTAGACAATAATGCAAGAATGTTCATTGTCATATTGCTTGTAGTAGCCGAACTATAGAGAAAACTTAAAAGGTTATTAACAGGAAAATGGCATTCGATCATATTACCATTAAATACTATGTGACCATTCAGTATAGAAAGATAAATACCTTCGTACAGGAATGGAATCATGGCTGAATTACATTGTTATACTTAAAAAGTCTCTTTACATTTAATAATCGTACATATTAGAGAAACTGAAGTGTTTGTACATTGGAAGGATGAAGAGAATACAAAATTATGAGACAAAGGTACAAACAAAAGAACAGAGAAGGATATCAAGTTTTCAGTTTAAATGTTGTTTCTACCTTTGAAGAAATTGATTCTAATAAAACAGCACTTATTTTTAACTCTTTTCTCTCCAATGAATCATAGAACAGTAGTATGCCCCGGTGAACTGCCTGTAAAGTGAATTATAGATGAATTTCATGGCATTGTGCACACTGCTGCCACTTGCATTCGCTATTGCTCTCATCAGAGTTAAGGTGTTAACTTCTAAAAGGTGTCTAACTTCTGTCTAACTTAAGACATCTTCTTAGTCTTCTGACAGGTCTCCTGCAGCTAAACACCACTCTAATTGACCTGTTAGGAGTCACCTGGGTGCCTCAGTCAGTTAAGCGGTTGCCTTTGGCTCAGGTCATGATCCCAGCGTCCTGGGACTGAGCCCCAGGTCAGGCTATCTGCTCAGCGGGGAGCCTGCTCCTCTCGCTCCCTCTGCCTGCCTCTCTGCCTATTTGTGATCTCTCTCTCTGTCAAATAAATAAATAAAATCTTTAAAAAAAAATTGACCTGTTAGTATAAACTGAGGAATTGAGATAAAATCTACATTCTATAAGTAAGTTTAACAAAACAAATTTGTCATCATTTTAAAATGAAAAAATATGGCACACAATAGAGATCACATGCTCAATCTAAAGTATCTGATTAAAAAGATTATTATTAATCTCAATTTGATGGTCATCACCATTTATGGCCTTAGGGATGGTTTTATTCAAATAATGTCCAAAATTATTTCTCCTTATTAGCTGGTTGTGACACTTAAAAACGTGCACCTCCCCAGGTTTCTTTCTTACCACGCAAGAATATCTGTACAGGGGGCAGACCTCTGTCTTCTGCTCAGGTCATGATCTCAGGGTCTTGGGATCAAGCCCTGCATCAGGCTCTCTGCTCAGCAAGGAGCCTGCTTCTCCCTCTATCTCTGCCTGCCTGTGCCTACTTGTGACCTCTCTCTCTTTGTCAAATAAACAAATAAAAATCTTATATAAAAAAAGAATATCTATACAGGTATTTCATATAATGGAAAGTGGAAGGGACTGGAATGAGAAGTCTAGGCTGATATATTTTATTTTTATATAATACACATATCTTAAGTCCCCAAATTTCAAACAAGAACAATACAACTTCTAATCTCTCCTATTCGCAAGTATCTCTTTTGACAATTTTCAACTCTCTTGAATATCCCAACCCTCAATCATGTAAAATAATTCAATGTTCCTTAAATTACTCATTATAATCAAGATGAGATGAGTGATTAGTCATTGTTATAATGAAAGGGGAAGATGTAAGTAAATATTTATAAATGATAGTCAAGATGTGATCACTCTGATGAAATTCGTTTTTCCACAAAAGGTGGTGAAATAATCACCTCAATGTTGACAGCCTTTTCTTTTGGATACAACATGATTAAAAGTAAATATTAAACTATCAAGACTGCAATTTATTCATCTTATGAGCTTAAATCATTGCCCAACATACAAAAATGTCTCCATATAGAAACCTTCATTATAAGGTGCTACCTCTTTGAAAAACAAGCAAACAAATAAACACTTTTCATCTGTATGATGTTATTTAATCATAAAATCCTTTACAGTACATTATGTAATTTCCATATTGGAGATGAGGAACCTAAAGTTCAGATAGAACAGGGATCTTACGTAAGTTCTAGAGCACAGATGAATAAGCTATGGATTTGTGAACTAGATAGTCTAGATTCAAGTCTTTCTCCACTTCCTATTTATTGAATGACTTTGTTCAAGTGACTCCACTCTCTGTGTCTCAGTTTCCTCATCTATAAAATAGGGTGATGGATATGATAGTACCCTTATCAAAGTCTTATTATGATAACTAAGTGCCTTTAAATGTTCCCGGAACCAGATTGTGGCACACAGAAAGTTCAATATTAGTGTCGGATATTATTACTATAAAACTGGTAACTGACGGAGTCTAGACTTGACCTGAAGTCTTCTGAGGTCAAGTTTGGAGCAAGACAAACCTGGATTCTGATTTGTATTGCACTGTGCAAAAGCTGTGTGAATTTTGGCATGGCATTTTTCTTCATCAATTGAATGGGAATAAAAAATACACATACCTAAAAGACTACTGATGATGTTAAATTTGTCAATGTAATAAACAATGTACTCCAGAAGCCTGATGTGCACCAGCAGGACAGTAGATTATTCCACTTTCAAGTCCTGAGCATGTACTTTTATGTCTCTGTTTACATATGATATGCTGATTAACAGCAATTTTTATGGAAAGCTTAATGTACACACACAGTGCTATGTTTACAGACTCCCTTACTTCTTAAATTCAATCCATAAGGCATCATCCTCATTTTACACAAGAGGAAGCCAAGGCAGAGAAAGTTTAGGCAACGTATCCAAGATCATAAAACTAAGTGAAGGGATGAGAGTAAGATTGTGAACAATTTGGTACTAGACACTGTACATTCTGCTGCCTCTGAGCATTTCCATATTTAGACAGGATACATAACAAAGCACTCCTTGATGTGATCACTTTTTTTATTTTAATTTTAATTTTTTTAAAGATTTTATTTATTTATTCATTTGACAGAGAAAGAAGTCACAAGTAGGCAGAGCAGCAGGCAGAGAGAGAGGGGGAAGCAGGCTCCCTGCTGAGCAGAGAGCCCGATGCGGGGCTCGATCCCAGGACTCTGAGATCATGACCTGACCCGAAGGCAGAGGTTTTAACCCACTGAGCCACCCAGGCGCCCCGTGATCACTTTTTAAAAAAGAACACATAAAAGTGCTATCTATTCTTGTAACCCAGGAGTCAAGGAAGCCTAAAAATGCTTCCTCTACCAAATATCTAGAAATACTGGAATAAATACAACGTTCTCCCAAATTAAGTGATGTGCCCAGAGGCCAAAAATTACAAGGTACAGAAATAAGGGTTTTATAAGTTATTAAGAGATGCCATCTCCATGGCTGAGAGACTCGTGACTTAAAAGGCAAGCTGTAAACAGGAGACGGGGCTTTGTGCCCAAGCAAGAGGGAGAGTTGATCTGTCCCCCAAAAGACTGAATTCATAAAATATGGGCTAGGATCTATTTACTGGCCAGCAAAGGAAATGGCTAGAAATACATCTCTCCTGACCAGGGCTCTGAGTTGGGGAAAAAAGGTCTCTGAGAATTCATAATCCCTAGTTTGTTGTGCAGATTTATACTCTGTGTGGTTCAGGAAATCTCAAACAAAGGAATGGTTCAGGCAGTCCAGATTTTAGTATTGCAAGACCCTTAGCTGATGTAAACACAAATCATTTCTTTTTTTTTTTTAAAGATTTTATTTATTTATTTGAGAGAGAGAGAACACATGAGAGGGGAGAAGGTCAGAGGGAGAAGCAGACTCCCATAGAGCTGGGAGCCCGATATGGGACTCGAACCCAGTACTCCGGGATCATGACCCGAGCTGAAGGCAGTCGCCCAACCAACTGAGCCACCCAGGAGCCCCAACACAAATCATTTCTTAAGGAATTCACCCACAACACAGGGCTCATACAATTTTCAAGGACTAAAATCAGTTGAATGTAAGCTCACAAAGCACATTCATAAAATAAATGTGCAGTGAACATTATCAATGAGAGTTGGTAAAGACAACACACATCAGTCTCGCAAGGATTTTGTACATTTAAACTGTTAAGAAGTGGAATACAAAATAGCATATCAAAGAGAAAGACAGGATTTTTAAAATGCAAATTAATTAATTAAAATGATGAACTAAATGCTTCCATTATTAAAAAGAGAAAAAAACAAACATGGCTGAGGAACATGATACAATTTTAAAAGTCTAGGCAGACTTGAAAGGAAATTAAATAGTACTTCAGGAAATAAATGCAATCATTAAAATAAAATATAACTTCAAGGACAGGTTAAACAGCATACTTGACACTACCAAAGATAGAATTAATGACATGGAATATGGATCTGAAAGCAAAACCCCAAATGTAAGAGATGGAAAATAAGTTTGTGGAATATGAGAGAGTGGACAGTCTTACAGAGGTCTGTGGGACTTCCAGTAGTCTGACTCAGGAAGCATATGGAGGCAGACTTTTTACCAACAGAAGACAAAAGATAGGAAAAAAATTTACCAACAGAAGACAAAAGATAGGAAAAAAAATATTTTTAAGATGCTGTGAAAAAGTCATAATTAAACCCAAACTATTATTGAGAAATATAACTTAAATAAAGATAGTCATCGAGATGTTAGGGTAAACACACTTTCAAGTAAACAAAACTGATTTTAGGGTAAACACACTTTCAAGTAAACAAAACTGATTTTATCACCAATAGACTCTCACAAATGGACTTTCTGAAGGGCGTCCTTCAGGAATAAAGAAAATGTGAAAATGATCCCGCAGAAATTTCTAACATACAACACAGTAGTATAAAGAAATGGGAAGATATGTAGTAAATGTAATCAAAGACTAATTGAATAAAACAACAACAATAGTAATAGCAACATATGTTTGGGTAATAGAAGCTAGAAAGAACTGTGACCCTGCACAGCATCAGAAATGGAGGGAAAGATATAAGGCATTTTTAAAATTTTATATTATTTAGAAAGAAGGTAGAGAATGATTTAGTTTAGACTTGAACATGGAAAACTTTTAAAGTAACCAGGAGAATATATATGCAATGTTTCACATCCAGTTATAGAAAATTTAAGTAATACAAAAGAGGACAAAAAAGAAGGGGAAATAATAATAATAATAATAATAATAAAGAGGTCTTATAGATCTCACAACAACAATTGTTTGAAATAAACCCAGATATCAGTAATCACAATAAATGTGAATAGAATAAGAATGTTGAAAGACCAAAGATTGACTGCAAAAGAAAATCAACTTTCATATTGTTTTATAAAATTTACTTTAAAAAAACAAAAACAAAAAACACAGTCCTTTTACACACAGTAAAAAAACCAAAAGAAAACCTAATAAAATAATACCAAAGAAATGCTGTTGATATACTAATATGAGGCTGAAAGAGTCTTTAAGACACAAAACACTGACAGGAACCAAAAGAGTCACTATGTAAGGATCAAAGGTTCATTTTATCAGAAGTATTGTACCTTTCTTGACTTAAAGTACATATTAACATGGCCTTATAAATCATATATTCTCCATCAAATAGAGATTTTAACTTGCTCACTAATTGATAAATGAAGCTAACACAAACATATGCAAACTATTTTAATAATACAATTTATCAGCTTGATTTCTCTACCCCCAAAGTTAGAGAATGCATACTTTCTAAACTTTCATTAATAAACAAAATGTTATGTTTTAAGGCATAAAGACAGTCTCAAAAATATTTTATTTTTTTTAAAGATTTTATTTATTTATTTGACAGAGAGAGATCACAAGTAGGCAGAGAGGCAGGCGGGGGTGGGGGGGAAGCAGGCTCCCTGCTGAGGGGAGCTAAACTACAATCCACTAAGTTAGAAAAAAAATTCAAAAAATTAGAGTAATCAGGAAAAAAACACCTAAAAATAAAACTAACAAACCACTTCAAAATAACTCACTGACAAAAGTAAATGAATAAAATTTTTTAAAATTTAAAAATTTATAGCAAAATTAAAAAATACAAAGAACTGAATGATAAAGAAAATACTACAAATCAAAGTGTTATGAATGCAGCCATAGGAGTTAAAGAAAAATTTGTTTTCTTAAGGTTTTTTATGTTAAGAGAATCAAAATAGTAATAAGCTAAGCTCTTAATATAAGCTATTAGATAATATACAGCAAAATTAAAATATGAGCAGAAATTAATAAAAGGAAAACAAAAAGACAATTCAAAAACTATTAACTTGTTTTCATTAAGTCATTTAGGCAAATAAAATAGAACTAAACTTCTTTTTTTTTTTTTTTTTTTTTTGAAAGATTTTATTTATTTGACAGCGAGAAACACAGCGAGAGAGGGGACACAAGCAGAGGGAATGGTAGCGGGAGAAGCAGGCTTCCCGCGGAGCAGGGAGCCCGATGCGGGGCTCGATCCCAGGACGCTGGGATCTGACCTGGGCCGAAGGCAGACGCCTAACGACTGAGCCACCCAGGCGCCCCTAGAACTAAACTTCTGATCAGCATACAAAATGACGACAAATATAGATATGACATAGGTGAAAAAGAATTTTGTAATTACTTTTATGCCAAAACAGATGAAATAGAAAGTTTATAAGAAAAATAAAATTAGCAAAACCGACACACACAAAAAGAAAATCTAAATATATCTATAACTATTTAAGAAAATAAATCAGTAGATGATAATTCATACGTTCCCTTCATACACCCTAGCAAAAAACAAAACAAAACAAAATAAAAAACAAGAAAACCACACACACACACACACACACACACTTAAGAATATATGGGATTTCACGGGTGCCTGGGTGGCTCAGTGGGTTAAAGACTCTCCCTTAGACTCAGGTCCTGGTCTCAGGGTCCTGGGATCGAGCCCCACATCGGGCTCTCTGCTCAGCAGGGAGCCTGCTTCCCCCTCTCTTTCTGCCTGCCTCTCTGCCTACTTGTAATCCCTCTCTCTCTGTCAAATAAATAAATAAAATCTTAAAAAAAAAA
>JAQQSY010000083.1:43212-60475 GCA_028646535.1 Procyon lotor
GTAAGATGGCTAATTTTATGTATCAATTTGGCTGGGCTACCAGAAGCCCAGATATTAAACACTATTGCACATATATCTATGAGTATGTTTCTGAATGAAATTATAACATTTGAGTCAGTAGACTGAGTAAAGTAGATTGCTCTCCCCAGTGTGGATACATCTCATTCAACCCTTGGAGGCCTGAAAAAAACCAAAAGATTGAGGAAGGGAGAAATTGCTCTCCACCTGGCTGCCTTCAACCCGAGACACTGGTTTTCTTTAGTCCTCAGACTCAGACTTGGACTAGGATTTATGTTACCGGTTTGCCTGATTCACAGGCCTTGGGAGTCCAAGGGGAAATTTACCATCAGCTCTCCTGGGTCTCCAGGTTTGCCAATGGCAGATCTTGGAACTTCTCAGCCTCCATAATCACATGAGACAATTCCTTGTAACACACACATGCTATTGGTTCTGTTTCTCTCGAGAGCCTTGACTAATATCATTAGTTATTATTTTTATCAGAAAGATGGCCCAGAGGGACGAAGATTCAAAATCATCTAGTCATAGAATTAGTGGTCGGAGTAAATGCTGTAGAAGGTCAGATCAGAATCCTAGAAGTCCTTTTTTGCTGTGAATAAGGCTTCTAATTTTCCACAGCCTTTTCTGTCAAATTAGCCCCACATTTGAGATAGATGACTCTAAAGTTTCATGGATTCAAAATTTATTATTTTAGACCATAAATCAGAGTTTCTGATAAACGATCTTTAGAACACTTTGATGTCTATGCTGATTATTCAACCCATGTCTCTGCTGTACTGAGAGTGAGGACTTTGAGGGCTAAAGGGGTAGAAAAAATAAATTTCCCTGAAACTCCTGAAGGTCATATGAAGTCTGACTGGACTGGTGGAGAATATCTGTGTGCAGAATCATCTGCCTTTTTTCAAGCTTCTCATATTTGAGGCTACTTATCTCATGTTACGTACTAAAGTCTAAACAGAAGATGAGTCCCTGGTAATGATTTGAGCATTCCTTCTCCTTCATTGAAATAGCTTTCTTTCTCTGAGAAAATATTTCTCATGTCCTTCAAGGTCCAGATTCTCCAGAAAGCCTTCCATATTTATATCAAGTTTTGAAGTGAGCTCTGATTCTTCTTAATTCTCAGAGGATTTCATGGCTAGCCACTTAATAGGGATTTATCACATACTCCATTATTTTCTAATTGTTTTACAAAGTTCTTGGAACTTAAAAGGCAGAGACACTCTCTGGTATTTCTATGTAATCAGCCAAGCATTCCACATACCAGTTAAGTTAGTACTTTCATAAATACTTCATGGTGGTAAGTGGGTTCAGCGATGGGATAGAGTCCTGTCTCTGAGACCACATCCAAAAGAAAGAGCCCTTTCTTGAAGGACAATCAAGATATTGGAGCCAGATTATGTGTATACTTCATCTAGGGAAAATATATTTCTGGGTGACCTGATAACTGTTTGCAAATAGTGAATAACCCTCCTGGGAAACTGGGATGGATTATTATTTGTGACAGAACATTCTGTAGTGTATTAGTATTATTACTTCCACTTCAGGCTAAGCCAGAAGGCATTATTGGCATTTTGGTTACATGGGCAAGTCTGGAAAGAGAAAGAAGCCAATGGACATGAGAAACAAATCTACAGGACTTGACTTGCTGTCTAACCATGCAAAAGTGTAGAAAGATCACACTTCACCTAATTAAGATCAAAAGACTACCAAATAAGGGTTGGCTCAGAAAGAAGGCAGGACTTAATCTGGCACTTAGCAGCCTCAGAGCCTGTACCTGAAAAGGGCTAAGGAAGACAAGGCATAATCCGGAAGCAAGTGACAGAAATAACAATTTCATTTCAATACTTTTGGGAAATGTGCTTTAGCACTGATAAAAAAAAAAGTTCTTTCTTATTACAACAATATAAGAAATTTTATAAATCAAATATTGTCTTATAAAACAAGGCATGCTTTCAATAAGATACAAGTACAGTGTTTTCCAAATTGTTCTGTCCATTCTACCCAAATGACAAACAAGCAGCAAAAAGAAGGTTAAAAGAACCTCAGAGCTTGGAGCAAACTTAATATACAATTTAAGAGCAAGCTAAGGCAGAGTCTATAGCAGAGACTTATAAACAGAAAGCTGTTTGGGAAATGCTGATATTGACATCTGATATTTTTGATTTTTTTTAAATTTTTGGTATCTTTTTTAAAATTAAATTGTTTTTAGAATAGTTTTTGATTTACAGAAAAATTTCAAGGATGATACAGAGAGTTCTCATATACCCATGTTTAGTTTCCTTATTATTCACATTAGTTTAGAATATACATTTGTCATAATTAAAGACCCAATATTGATACATATTATAAACTAACACCCATACTTTGTTCATAATGCCTTAGTTTTTGCCCAATTGCCTTTTTCAGTTAAGATCCTTTTCAGGATATTACCTGACATCTAGTCATCATGTCTCTTTAGACGCCTTTAGGTTGTGAGCATTTCTCAGATTTTCTATTGGAAAGGCAGCAAGCTCCCAGAGATTTAATACCAATAATAAAAGACTTCGCTGATACATAACAGGAGAGACCTCTGCTCCAGGTAAACAAATCTCACTTGTAACTCACTGAATTCTCCTGATTTCAGGGTGGCACTTTTCCCCGCAACCAGTTCTCTGATGGATCAAAGAAAAGATACTTATTTTCACTTTTTGTATTCAGCTTTTCCTTGTTGTAAGAAAGAAACTGAGGACTTTGAACCTCATTACATATCAGAACTGAAACCAGAAGTCTTCAACTTATTTTTAATTGTTTTGCAGAATTCAGTTTCATGCCAAACTGGAAACATTTGCAATAATTCTCTGATTCAGTGCAATTACCCTGAGAAGTTTCTTTCTATGGAAATTTTGCTCAGTCTAGGAGTGAGATAGCAGGCAGCTCATTCATACAGTGGTACAACATGTTTTTATTTTGCTAAAATGTAAGATTAAAATGTACAGAAATATTATCTCATGGTTATCTTTTTTGTTGTTGTTGTTAGGAAACTGCTAGTAAATTATTTTCCTTAACAAGTTAGTTATTCAAACATTACTTAAAGCAGCTAAGAAATAAATGACACAAAACTACAGTAATCTCTGTTGTCATATGCTGACAAAAGAATTGGACTAGAAATCCTAAGACTTAGGTTTGAGTTTTGATTATTACTTACAAGCTGGATATCTTTAAAAATAATTCCTTCCCAAATTTCTCAGTGTGTCAGTTTGGATAATATCACTTATTTTCTAACTTACAGCATAGTTAGGAGTATGACAGGGCATGTGAAAGATCTAAATTTAAACTGCAAAGCATTACAGAAATGTAGGGGGGTGCCTGGCTGGCTCAGTCAGTTAAGCTCCCAGACTCTTGATTTCAATTCAGGTCATGATCTCAGGTTTCTGAGACCAAGCCCTGGATGGGGCTCTGCCCTCAGTGGGAGATTCTCTCCCTTTCCCTCTGCCCTGACCCCCACTCATGCACATGTGCTTTCTCTCTCTCTCTAAAATAAACAAATAAAATAAAATCTTTTAAAAAGTGAAATGTAGGAAAGTAATATCCTTATTAAGAGCCCCTATACTCATTCTCCCAAGAGTCAACTTTAAAGGGGCTTTTAATTCTGACTGAAAGAAACCACAAGCTTCAGACCACACACATGTTAAGAATGAGTACACTGAACGGCCAAAAAGGACGCTAATGGAAGGGTGACATAGGTTCTCTATTCTTGAATACCTTACCAGCAGCTTAATGACAGAGCCTCAAAGACTGAGATTAGAACTATTGGGACTTCATCAAGATCAAAAGCTTTTGCACAGCAAAGGAAACAGTCAACAAAACCAAAAGACAATCGACAGAATGGGAGCAGATATGCACAAATGGCATATCAGAGAAAGGGCTAGTATCCAAAATCTATAAAGAACTTCTCAAATTCAACACCCAAAGAACAAATAATGCAATTGAGAAATGGGCACAAGACATGAACAGGCATTTCTGCAAAGAAGACATCCAAATGGCCAACAGACACATGAAAATGTGCTCAACACCACTCGGCATCAGGGAAATACAAATCAAAACCAGAATGAGATACCAACTCACACCAGTCAGAATGGCTAAAACTAACAAGTCAGGAAAGGACAGATGTTGGTGAAGATGTCGAGAAAGGGGAAACCTCCTACACTGTTGGTGGGAATGCAAGCTGGTGCAGTCACTCTGGAAAACAATAAGGAAGTTCGTCAAAAAGTTGAAAGTAGAGCTACTCTATGACCCAGCAATTGCACTACTGGGTATTTACCCTAAAGATACAAATGTAGTGTTCCAAAGGGGCATATGCACCCAAATGTTTATAGTAGCACTGTCCACAATAGTCAAACTATGCAAAGAACCTAGATGTCCATCAACAGATGAATGGATAAAGGGGATGTGGTATATATATACACTGGACTACTATGCAGCCATCAAAAAACCCTAAATCTTGCCAACTGCAAGGACGTGGATGGAACTAGAGGGTATTATCCTAAGTGAAATAAGTCAATCAGGGAAAGAGAATTATCATATGATCTCTCTGATATGAGGGATTTGGATGTCAGAGCGGGTGGTCATGGGAAGAAGTGGGAAAAATGTAACAAGATGGGAACCATAAGAGACTCTTAATCTCAGGAAACAAACTGAGGATTGCTTGGGGCAGGGAAGGGATAAGGTGGCTGAGGAATGGACATTGGGGAGGGTATGTGCTATGATGAGTGCTGTGAATTATGTAAGACTGATGATTCACAGACCTGTACCCCTGAAGCAAATAATACATTGTATGTTAATAAAATTTAAAAGAAAATAGGAAAAAAAAAAGCTCTATTCCCTGAAAGCAAGTAGAATTACCACAATAACAACTAAACAGTACACTTGGTTCCCAAATCTTGGTTTCTAAGAACATCCCTAACTAAAAGAAATCAGAGCTCTGTAGAGTAATTGCTATTCCAAGTAAAAAGCAGGGGAAATGCAGGTGAATTGTAGGACATCTTCTCATGTCAGATATCAAGAAAGACTTCAAAGACTATTGATGTCTTATCAAATGGACCCTGGAAATAGACTTAGTACCAACCAAATTCGGTAAAACATGAAGATCTAAATAAATAATGTCTGCAATTCATGGTTACATGCTGAATAGATAAAAATCTATAATGAAAATCAAAAAAGGGAAAGGAAAAAAACTAATATGCCTTAAGTAAATTGACTATTATAGGACCTCCTTACACCAAAATTGGAAATTAAAGATAAAAAAACTGATCATTTACCTCAAATTTTTATAAGGCACTGGAGTTGACCGCAGTAAATGCATTGGAAATATAAATCTAAAGCAAAAGTAGACAACTCCTCATCATTAGGTAATAATGCCAGCTAATAAAAGAAGAAAAAATGACAGTCTTAGAAAAATAACAATTTTGCAACCCCAATGAAATTATTGGTTCATATAAGTTTCATTAACAAATGATAAAACCATGAGGTGAAAGGTTGATGAGAAGCAGATATTTGTACAACATCAGTCTATAGATTACTTTCTGAATACAAAGGAAAAGGCTTTCCAAAAAAAATACCTGACTGTCACTACCATAACCAAGTGATCAAACCTAACACACTACTAGCATCCTATGCTTCCTGATACAATGCAATATGAAATATGCAGTATCATCAGTGAAATATTCTTGCCAAAAATGTATCTAAAAAACTAATGAAACCTTTGGTCTTAACTCAAAATTTTCCTAAGGAATTTTATTATTACATTAAAATCAGTAATCTTTAGATGTTTCTATTTATTTACATGCTCTGTAATTCCTAAGGTTCTATTTTTACTACTTATAACCATCTGAATATGGATTAATATTTAATGATGTTTTAATTTCCACTTCTATGATTACCTGTTAATTGGAAAATATTTTTACACCTTTTCATTTTATGGCTATTCATCCTTCCTCCTCTCTGAATTGTCAGTATGCAGAATCCATTTTTTTTTAATTCGCAGCAGCAATTTTACAGAGACTGTGTTTACCCTGTTAAGTATACAAAGATAATTTTTCTTGGCAGTTCTCAACCTTGATTACACAATAGAATCACTGATGAACCTTTAAAAATACCAAAGCCTAGAGTACAGATTTCATATAATCGAAAAATTTTTATGTGCTTGCACAGGCTGCTACTGCCCCCATTTTCATACCTTCACCTTGGCTTTGGACCTAGCCATTTGTACATTACTTTTGATCATTATACCACCCACGCCCACCTTTTTTCAGCTTTCAGTGAAGCATCCACCCAACTCACTGCTGGGGTTTCTCTCATTTTTGGTATACAGAGCTATTTAATATATTGTTGGGTTATTGGCTTTGTTAACACAGCTAATCCTTTTAAATATTGCTTATACGCTATATGTTTCAATGCAATTTTTTCTTATATTTTGAGGGGTGATGCTAAAATGACCATGAGTCCCTGTTGACAAGGTCCTCTCCATTTTTCAAACTTACAACTACCTAGATCATTAAAATCAGTAAGGATTTCAATTCTTACCTTATTCATTATTCAGTCAATGAAGTCATAAGTACATTTCATCTGCTTTCCATTTTCCATGCACTCTAGTAGGCTCTGGGTGGAGAATGATGAAACCACCATCTTGCTCCCCACCAGAATAAAGAGAAATAAAACCAAAGAACCTGTAACTTAGCTCACAATCTAATAGGAAGGCAGCCATCAGATAATTTCACAAAACATAAAATTACAACTGTGGTAAGTATAAAGAACTGGGTATCAATGAAGCTATGATGATATAAAATTTAGATAGTTAAATTGATCAGTGAGGTTAGGAAATCTTTTCTAAGTTACTGATGGTTGAGCTGAGACCTAAAAAATGCATAGTGCACAGAAGAGCAGTTTCCTTTAACTTATTACTGTCTTCGAAATACTATGTCATTGTGAAAAAAAAGCATACCATAGAAATGATGGAAGAAGATCCAATATTAAATATTTGATTGTTATTTCCTGTTATTAGATCATCAATGATGGAGACAGTCTGTTACTTTTGATTTAATAACAGTAGCAGAATCTAAATATCTCAGGATAGATTCTCTCTCAATCATACATCATTATATGACAGGAAACAATCATAATTTTTAAGGGAATACCAGATCTACTGCTCCAGTAGATATATCTTTCCACCTGTAAGTACTTGTGACCTATGCTTTTGAAGAAATATCAGCTTGTTTATCCCTTACTGTGCTGTGGTTTTTTCACGTGAAAGTATTTCATGTATTCACACCTAACAGGAATGTTCGAAGTTTTTTTGATACTGCCTTTCATATGCTCTTTGTTAGAAGTATTTTCTCATTAAGACTCAATGTCTGAGGATTAAACAAGAAAAATTATTTGAGCTTAGAAATTTCCAGTGAGACTCCTCAGTGAAAATTTTCTTATCAATACACTAGTTAGAGGTCCAGTCTATTTGCAAAAGTTTTAGAAAATCTATCAAAGTAAGGAAAAGGGGAAAAAATAAATAATGATGATTCAACCCCTACACAACAATAGAGAGGATATCACTTTTCTACTATAAAATTTGGAAACAGAAACAAGTGGTAATTAGTGTTGGGTTATTTCTTTTTAGTTATAATCACTTGGTTCATTCATCAATAAAGTCTTTTAAAGTTCCACCTGCTGAGCAAATTCCAAGTTGTGCTATTCTGGCTTAATAAGAATATTCATTCACAAAAGTTAAGAATACAAACAGACTAATTGTCTATAAGAAAATGTCAGGAGAGTGCAACACTCACCCTCAGCAACTAGATGCTAGCGACTTGTCAATATTCTGCAAATGTGACTCTAAACTGACTTTGTGGGGAAGCTCCCTTCTTTGCGCAAGAAATTTGAAGAATTGGAGGTAGTTAACTTGATGTTGCACTTGAATGAAAATGGAAGAAAGAAAATAAATCCACTGAAGGATACAACAGATATATATAAAAATGAAGATTATGAAGATAACTCAGTAGTCAAAAATTGGCTTTGTTCTTCACTCTTCACTCTTAAAAGCACAAGGGATTTTATTTCAGTGCAATTAACACTTAAGTATATATAGAAAATGTTAATCAACCCTCAGTTTCTCCAAATACCTAGTCTACAGTGAGTGTAGCTTTGGGTGCGTCCACACTCTTAGAAAAGCCAACTTCTTTTTACATATATACATGCATAATTATGTAGCTTTCATAATACATATATGTCAACAAAACATGCGTGAGTTTAAATATTATAATCTTATCGTTTTCTTCCCTTTTCTTCCATGGCCCAAAAGGAGAATTTTTACTCATTTGCCTTCTGAGGTATTCTAAATCCTTAGAACTCTTGGTACTGGATGAGCAATATAAAAAAATTTTCTACTCAATGGAAAATATTGCTTTTAGTGATCATTCAGAGCACATGCTTAAAGCACGAGTGTGTCAGTTTATTTTAATGGGTTCATTATTTCTTTTATCTTGCTCTTCTACAAATTAGATACAATAATATTAGTCTTCCTCTAAAATTTTTCTTTTCTAATTATGGTGAAAATTGAGAAGTCTTCAAAGCTCATCTCTCTACTAAAAGGTTTGTTCTACACAGATTTTCTAACATACACAAAAAGAAAGAACATACCTTTACAACATGTTAATGTACCCTTCATAAATCATCATTCAAAACAAAATGGTATAGAAAAATCAACAACTTCATTAAAATAAAACTCTATGGGAGCTCCTGGGTGGCTCAGTGGGTTAAAACCTCTACCTTCGGCTCAGGTCATAATCTCAGGGTCCTGGGATTCAGCCCCACATCGGGCTCTCTGCTCAACGGGGAGCCTGCTTCCCCCTCTCTCTCTGCCTGCCTCTCTGCCTACTTGTGATCTCTTCCTCTTTGTCAAATAAATAAATAAAAAATCTTAAAAAATAAAATAAAATAAAATAAAATCTCTATGTACCATTATATTAAACCAGATTTTCTTCTCTAGCAATGGTTGAATAATTATTTTCACTGAGTCAAATAACCAATTAGCACATTCCTTTTCACTATTAAAATAATCTGGGTTGCAAAATACTTTCAGAATAATGTTTTTAATTTCTAACAAAACAATGAATTCTTCTTCTAGGAAGTGCTTTTGTCATTTGGCAAGTGTTCCATTGAACTATAAACTATAATTTCTACCTAAGCACTTAGTCTCCTGTGTCAAGGGACTAGCCAGAAAGAAGAATCACCATTTTGAAATGAGTTATTAACCTTGATCATTAGGACAAAGTTGGGTTGCTATTACACAGGGAGAGTATTTATGAATATGGTTAGCACCTAAGTGACTACCTTGGGTGCTACTCTTTGCTCCCTTAGTCAATTTGACAGTAACTAGAAAGCCATGGTGACCTAAGACAGAACCTTCAGAGAAGACAGTCAAGACATTAGGAAGACAGGTCCACCGTGATCCGGTAAGAGTTTAATCAGACCTTATATGAAGAAATGGATCTAAGCCACACAAAGATTGGTCTTTAAAGGATGCTGTCTCTATCACTCAGACCCCCTGTAGGATTAAAAGCCTTATTATCCCAAATGCTGGAAATATTGCCAACAGATCTCCCTCACTTATCAATCCCCTTGGGGGATTGCCTTATCCAATGAGACGTGCCTCACCCATGGCCATTCTTTCTTCTCAAGGCAGACCCCAAACAGTGTCTAACTGACATAGCGTGAAGGATGGGCCCTTTTGACCCAACTTGGGGCAGCTCTGCAGGTTCATCCCAGTAAAGTCAGCTGATAACTTTTTAAAAACCATATATATCTCTGCCTAATTTTTCTCCCTTTCCCCACCTTCCACAAGTGTTTCCCCCAACAGCACTCCATAACAAATCTCCTACTGGCTAAACAATCAAACAAAGAACTATAGAAAACAGAAGAGGATTTAAAGTGTATACTCCAACTCTTTATTATTAAAAAATAATTTTTACATTATTTTTGCTCTACATATGTGCTGTATATGATTTTCAGTAACTTCACTCCCATACTCCTTCATATATTTGCCCTTCAGAGGCAGGAAAGCTAAACATTATTTTCCCAGACTCTGTTATAGCTGGACTCCTATATATTGTTTAGGTTTTAACAAAAGTTAGAAGCCAAGGGAGAGGCCATTCTCCTGGTGAGAAGGAAACCATTCTCCAGAGGCTGTTCCTGATGTTTAACAAAGGTAGAGATATGCCAAGCAAGAAGGAAGTAGAGTTTTATAGACTTAGTTGCTCATGACTAAAATAGAGGTACCTTATTAACAGGTGCTTCATTAATATAGCACCCCCAATTATAAGCTGTTTGGGGACTATACACTTAAATTTCTCATATTTCAACCTTGAGAGTTTTATTTCATAGAATTATTTGCATGTATTTTTTCAGCTTAAAAATTGAAGCATAAGACATTAATAAAATAGTTTATGTTTCAAATTTATATCCATAAAATAGATGGCTGATTTTTTTTCTCTCATTATCTGAATAAGAACAGATAGTCACCACAACTGGTTTTATCCATATGAAGCAATGCAACACATCTTTAGAATATAAATTCCCAATCCCTGTGCCAAGCTCTCATCACCAAATCCTACAAAACTTTCCAGTAGACTTGTTATATGAAATGTTAAGAACTCAAATTAACTTGTTTCTATTTTCCGTATTAGACATTCTATTTAGAGGAACAGCACACTTTAGGTTATAACTTTAGGTTATAAAATATATATTTCTTGAAGAGCATTGTGCTATACCTGAACATTTTTAAAATAGCTCATATAACATTTCATCTTCCAGGAATCATTTGCTCAGTAGGATAATTCTAACACGTTAGGTTGAAGTATAGGGTTCTTTGTGTAATGTATATGGTATTATATTTCTGTACTTATTTTATAAACGCTGTGGATCTCAAACAGATCCGTATATACAGAGCACATATTTTAGAAAAATGATACACAGTTTCAAATAAGTAAGCTTTCCACTTGCATAAAGCTACAAATCTCATTCTCTTTATGGCATCCATTTCACAGAAAACTCCATGTTGTAAATCCTCTCTTTAACCTCTCGCAAAAATATCTTCTGCTATCTCACCCCACACTAACTCCCAAACTCCTTCCATGGTCATTATGACATATTTTAGCTTCAGACGCAGTCTACAAAACTAGGAAAAGTAAAAACCCTCAAAATTAATGGACTACTTGAAAGTAAATAAGGTGATGTCTGGAGCTCTCCAAGAAGTAAGTTTTGATGAATGTTGGTATCAATTACAAAAATAGCATCACTGAGATGAATATTTATCCCGAGTCATGTATTCTTGGTAAATAGTTTCCAAGAGGGTTTTCATTTCAAGGGCTAATTTTAGGATGGTGTTTTTAAAATCCTAATTTGCAAAAATTTTGCATGCCAAACGAAAACCCATTTTCCTAATAGAGCCAAAAAGGCTATAGGCAAGAAAAATGTGGTAGATTTCCAGAACCATCACAAGCCAATTATTAATGAAAGAAATACAAGAGCTCATGTACTGAGGGTTAGACTTTCCAATTATTATCCCTCCTAAAACAAACCCCTGTAGTTAGTACAGGTTGAGAGCGATTCTGATGTGGTACTATTGTCCAACAAACACAGAGAATACATAATAGCTTCTTGTATGTCATTAGCTCTTACCTGCCCAAACTGTTAACTACAACACTAGACTTACTAGTTTATTCAGATTTCATATTTGTCATCTATAACCCTCTGAAACTGTCAAATTCCTCTGTATCTCATTGTATCCATCCAGGCTGAGAAACAGAAACCACTCTAGTATTTCAAACAAAGAGATGTTAATAGAAGAAAGAACTGGTCATATAAGTGTTAGAAAGGTCAGGAAATGAAAGAGAGAGTAGTATTACCCATAGCCCATCTCCAAGGTCACTACTGTGTCAGCAGAATGCTGTGGAAATGTCACCCAGGTAGATAAGCTGGCAGCTAGGAGGCCACACTGATAACACCAAGGGAGCTTGAAATCTGTGCTCCATCTGCAGTGCTCACCTGCCCCCAGAATTCCCAGAGGGCACAGTCATTGTCTGCTTTTGCAGAAGACAGAGCAACAATAACATGGCTTCCTCTTTAAATCCTACTCTGGTACAAATGTCTCACTTTGGCAGAATTTAACCAGCAAACAGCTGGCAAGAGAATCCAAGAAATATAATTTTAGGTTTCCAGCCCATAACACAGGGCAGAGTGAATGTGGGATTTAACTCAGAGTAATATTTAGCACGTTGATTTATGCACTAATCCTAGAGAGATATTGCATAATTTTAAGGTTTATTTTGGAGGGACTATTGATATACATTAGTATGATATATGGTATAGGAAGAGCGTGCTGTACTGGGGTGGTTATCAGAAGCAATGTTCTGTTAAGGGTTCTGTAGGGTTAGGTTGCTATTGGTGGAACTTCCATCCCTTTTACAACTTCTGTTGTGCACTGGAATAATTTTACTTATTAAGAACAGCAAATGATGCCATGAGCAAGTGTCTGCCCTGTAGTAAGCACACAAGTGATCCTTAAATATCCCATCACGGTTAGGTCTGCTAACAGTTCTGTGCTGCCGCTACAGGCACAAGTAGAATCTGTGATTCAAACCATCAGTAGTTCCATTAAGGTCTTCAGTTAGAATAGTCTTAATAGGAAATGGTTTTTCTGATAGCAGCCCCTACCGTATTCAGTAAGAGCTCATTTCTAAAACACATAGATAGTGGTTTATGGTGCACTGTACTCCAGATTCATGGATTTCCAGGTAAATATTTTAAAATAATATTTAAATTAGACAACGTGTGTGTGTGTGTGTGCACATGTGTGCATGCAGAGGAAGAGACATGTTGGGAAAATGTAACACAAACATCTAAATACTTAGGGATATTAATGCCAAGGCTATAATATAAAAGTAATACCTCTTAAGAGAATGCTGGACAAATAGAAATCTGATCTACACGTATTTTTCCCTATTATACTATAAGAAGTAGGACACTAAGACTTTTTTTAAATTGTTAATTGACTTTAGAGGAAATAACTTCTAATATTACAACTCTAAATGTAATGTTTCTCATATTTCTGGTCTATCAAGTTTGGACATATTCTTTGTCTTTCTGGCTTTTCTTAAGTTAGAACTATCTGGTAAGTCATATCAAATGCAATGTTTATCTTTTCTTGAGAGTCTTTTCTTGTATTTTAGTTTATTAAAATCATTAAGCTTACATGTAGCCCAATGCTATTCTTGGATACTTATACGAGAAGTAGGGCATGTTGTATTAGTCTGCTTATCTTCTGCTGGATTGCATAAACAAAAGTATATTTGGGATATTTGTAATGATTTTGAATTAAGTTGAGATGTGGTTATTTTATTTTGTATTTTTAATAGCCTTGTTCTGTTATAGAATCTAGGGTATTATTCTGATGGAATGTGTTAGAAAACTGTATTTTTCTGTGTTCTGGGAAAAAATGTACATACGTAAAACTATGTTACCTGACGTTGCCTTGGTCTATTGACTTTAAGGTTAGAAACGAAGATGGAGAGTTAGGTTTGAATACCATTTTTTTTAATTAATAGAAGATTCAAGTGTTATACTGTTTCATGAATCAATTTTGGGTATTTTTGTTTTCTGAGATTTACTGAATCCATTCAAAAAGTTTCAAGTTGTAAAATTTTAATGTCATTTTTATTAAAATGTCTATTTCCCACATAAGCAGTTCATACCCTTTTCTCATGTTTAATAGTTTCTTAATATTTGTTCCCAACTATTAGGGACCAAATTGTGCTTCCCCCTCAAAATTCATATATTGATTTCCCATTCCCTGATACTTTAGAATGTGCTGTATCTGGAGATAGGGCCACTGAAGAGGTAACTAACTTAAAATGAGTTCTTCATTTTGGGTCCTAATCCAAACTGAATGGTATCCTTATAAGAAGAGAGGATTACAACATACCAGGAGAGACACCAGAAATGCCATCACAGAGAGGAAGGGATACAGTTGGACAAGTAAAGAGACAGTCATTTTACACCAAGGAAAAAGTTTCAGGAAAAATCAAACCTACCAACATCTTGATTTGGACGTCCAGCCTCCAAAACTGAGAAAGCAAATTTCTGTTGCCGAACCCATCCCATCCATGGTATTCTGTTATGGCAACACAAGCATACTAATGTATCTTGTATTGATCAGATTTACCAAAGATTTGTTATTTCATTTTTCCTTTCTCTAAGACCAACTTCTAGTTTTATTTAGTTCATGGTTTAAAATTTATCTTATCTTTAAGCTATTCCTGTTTTGGTTTTTATTAAGTCTCTTGTATTTTATCTATTTTTTAGAAATATTTTATTTATTTATTTGTTTGTTTAACAGAGAGAGAGAGTGCGAGTGCATAAGCAGGGGAGAGGGGTAAAGGGAGAGGAAGAAGCATACTCCCCACTGAGCAGGGGGCCCAGATATAGGGCTCGACCTCAGGAACTTGGGATCCTGACCTGAGCCGAAGGCAGCCACTTAAGTAACTCCCCGAGTCTCCTGTATTTTAAAATGTAACTTATTTCAGCTTTTTTAAAAATAAATATATATTTAAGCCTCATTCCATCATTTTATCTCTGTAGTCTCTGTTTTCTATCCATTTCTAAAATTTATAATCTCAGTGATTTTTTTTTTTACCTCAAGAGTTATTTATAAGGGTTTTATATAGAAATGGATTTTGCTTGTTTCTTTTTTTGCAATCTCTTTGTGACTCATTTCTAGGGTATTGCATTGCTTTCACAGAACATACTCTATATAATTTCCAAAGAAATAATATTTTCCCTGTAGCTAAAAACATGGCTTATTTTTAAATATTCCATGAGTGCTTTACTCATTCTTTCAGCAAACTTATTGAGTAACTTTTTTTGTGTGCCAGGATGCAGGAAAAGGAGAGAATAGCACCACGAACAAGAAACAAGTCACAGGGATAAAGCTTAATTTGAAATGAGGGAGACAGACAAATAGAAGTAAGCAAATAAGATAATTTCAAATCATAACAGAAGTTCTAATAAAAACAAACAAGGGCTGAGATAGGGAATGACAAAGGAATGCCTAATCTAGGTAGGGTGGTCGGGGAAGTCTTCCCTGAAAAGATGACACTGTCTGAGACATCAAATTAGAGAAAAACTCACCACGAGAAGAGTTGTTATTTGTCAAGGGGATGATGGAGTCTCACAGGAAGCCCAAAGCCAGGGCTCCACAGGGGAGAGCTAGTCCTACCAATAAGGAACATCTCCTCTGGTGTTGTAACTAACTTCCTATTACTCTAAGTAGAATGCCTTACCTTCTACTTAGGCCTAAGTGACTGTGTCACTGTTCTGTCTCTCTGACCCCAGTGCCAACTCTATGAGTCTCCTTGTCATAACATCTGCCTTATTTGGAGAATTATATGCACAGATTTAATCTGAGAAGTTCTTCCTCATGACCCTTTCTTTTGGTCAGCCTGCACCACCTCTGATGATGGAATTATTATGTTTCTACCAGAGAAATTCAGCTTTGGAGATTTTCTACTTTGAGTTGGCAGAATCCTCTATTACCTTGGGTTTCTTCTTCAATTGATGGTATTTGCTTTATAACTCCCTGAATTCCTATTTATTTTAGCTTGTTGGTGGCATTTTTCTGGCTACCTGGTACTGATATGAATTTATTCTCATATTTTCCCCCCTGTCATTTCAATGGGATTTCGGCAATGACTGGAAGTAAGTACACAAGTCAACTCTGTTTGGGGCGGGGACAGAATAATTTTCCTTCCATTCTTCTGGATTCTTGGCTGAGATTACCCTGTAATAAGGGACAAATTAACCAGAGAAAACAAACAGAAATTTAATAATTTTTATACCTCCTGAATACATAAAAGATACCCAGGAAAACTCAGTAACTCAAAAATAACTAAAAGCCACCACCTTGGAGATTTTATTTAACATCTCTATCTAAGGACAAGAGAAGCTGCTGGTGTGGGAACCAATATGGGGGACACAAGGAAAAACATAGTAAACAAGGGTAAGGTTCTTATGCAGATTTAAGTCATTGCCTTTTTCACTGATAAAAGTTTCTAGAGATTTACAGTCATCCTTTCCGGAGACAGAGAGGGAAACACCCTTAAAATGAAGATAAATGATACCCTGACAAATGAAAATGTCTCTTACATTATGTAAAAGTGTAACTTCTCCATTTTCAGAATTTCACCTGTTGTCTTCTTTTTTAAAAAAAATAACCAGCTCAAAATAATCAATATGCCAAAGAGGTATATTTGAGAGTAGAATTGTCTGCTCCAGCTTATACTGGAGTCTTATAGTGTATTCCAGAAGTATGCTTTTATATACTTAAAACATGTTTTATGGAGTTCACGAGCAATTGTGAATGTGTTAGTACATTAGTTTATAAAAACTACGTGATTAGGAGGTTGAAACTTTCAGTCTTACCCACCCCATCAAACTTCTGACCTCTTGGGAGGGGAGAGGGGCTGGAGATTGCTCAATGACCAATGACCCGTGATTTAATCAATAGTTCATATGTAATGAAGCTTCCATAAAAATCCAAAAAGGACAAGGTTCAGAGAACTTCAATAGATGAATACTTGAAGGTGCTAGGAGAGTGACATGCATGGAGAGGGGATGGGAGCTGAGTTCCTTGTTCCCATACACTGCCCTACGCATCTCTTCTACCTGGCTGTTTCGGAATTACATCCTTTTTTAATAATCCAGTGATCTGGTAAGTAAAACATTTCACTGAGTTGAGAGCCCCTCTAGCAAATTAACTGAACCTAAAGAGGAGGTGGTGGGAACTTGTGATTTATGGCCATTCAGAAGCACAGTAACAACGTGGCCTTGTGACTGGCATCTTAAGTGTGGGGGGAGGCACTCTTATAGGACTGAACTCCTAACCTGTGGAGCCTGATGCTGTTTCCAGATAGATCCAGTCAGAATTTAGTTGAAATCTTGGGGAAAGTCTGCTTGTATCCAAGAATAGTTCATTGGTGTGTGGGGAGCTCTCCACCAAGCACACAAATTGGAAGTGGTACTAGAACACGTTGGGTATAATAATTGGTATTCCAGTGAATTACTTTTTTTCTTTTTTAATTAATTTTTATTAACATATAATGTATTATTTGCCCCAGGGTACATGTCTGTGAATCTTCGGGCTTACACATTTCACAGCAATTAA
>JAQQSY010000084.1:0-22054 GCA_028646535.1 Procyon lotor
CCAGCAAGGGAAACAACAAGGAAAACCTGTGAGGCACATCCCATGAAGGAGATGGTATGGGTGTTTGTCAGAGTGTTCATGATGGATTTGGGGACAGTGACCGAGATGTAACAGATATCAATCAAAGACAAATTTTTCAGGAAGAAATACGTGGAAGATTGGAGATGATGGTCCATGGTGGTGAGGGTGATAATGAGGAGGTTCCCCATCAGTGCTGCCACATAAACCAGGGAGAAGAATGCTGCATAAAGTCTCTGTAGCACCTGATCATCAGGGAATCCCATGAGCAAGAATGTTATGTTGGTCATGGTGATTAAATTCTTAGCCTCACTGATTCTTATCTGCAGAAATAAAGATAATACTGATAACTAACCCATTTAGATATTGTCATATTCATCTTTACTTAAACCTTAACGCATTTTGATTCTGAGTGACTGCAAGCCCATCAAAATACTACCACAGAAACACATCATATAGCCCTCTCCCCCCAACCTCTAGAACAGTATTTATGGAGAGATCAATGAAATATGGTTGGCTTTGAGCACAACTTAGAGTCAGAAAATGCAGAAAAATGCTGTATGTTGTTTATTTCAGAACAACAACAACAGTTTTTCATTTTCTTGACTTACGAGTCTAGCAGAGAGGCACAACACCTTTGGGAAAAATCTGCCTAGAAATCTGTTAACATACTTCATGGGTGCAGCTGAAAATAACGAAAATAATGTCATCTTTCATGGATGACTGCTTCCGGAGATCATTGGCCGAACATTGCTCTTGACAAAGTAAATAAATACAACAAAATAAAAATATATATGTTTGTATTTATCAAATAAGATTAGACAGGCAGAAAGCTGTTTGCTTCTGTTGAAGCATACTGGGATGCTAAATTTTCTTCCTGATAGTAAATATTGATATTACTGATAAAATAGAAAATGCCCAAAATGTAACATCCTGAATATCCATGATAAATCAATTCATGTGATATTTTACTTGTTCAATCATAACATAACACCGCAACAGTGTCTTGCCTATGATCATAAAACTGGTCTTTCAATAACCACATAATAATGAGTCAAGGACACTTATATAAACTTCTGTCTCCTTGAGTCTTTTATTTAAACAAAAAGTAAGTGGCCTGAATACACAGAGACAGCAAGTAAGATAATCACAACATTCTCTATTCCCCTTGGTTCATGAAATAAAATGGGTGAAAAATATCTTCACCAATTATTAAAGGTGATACAGATAGCAATTTTAAAATTTGTTTCTCTTGAGGACAACAGAAGAACAATGCTTAAGCAAATCCACCCCCCAACATGTTTTTTTTTTCCTTACCATATATTAAAGGTGCCAGTTAGATATAAAGTGACAAGAGAAGATCCAAATAAGTACATTGGAATGAGGCACATATTTCTTCTGTTACATCCCTCAATTCTGTGTTCTTACACGTGTAAAAGAAATAGATAGTCTTAAAAAAAAAAAAGAAAAAAAAAAAGAAATAGATAGTCTTAAGTATCTTCCCTCAAAAGACATTTCATTCTAGAATTGATGCTTTTTCCAAGACCAAATTTATTTAGTCATTGCTATATGTCTTGTGTAATTTTTGAGTTGCAAGCTTTCTTTCAGTCTCCAGCATTAGTTTAAGATTAATGATCTTCTGACTTTCTGACTTTCACATGAGGTTGTAGTTACATATATGGGATGGGAATTAATTAGAAGAAATGGACTTTTTTTTTTTTTTTTTTTTTGATGACAGAGAGTATCCCCTGAGGACCCGGAGGGCAACCTTAAATCCCTGACCTAGAACAACTCAGAAGGATAATTTACTTGCTTCTCACAATTTTCCATTGTAAGCGTATCACAGCGATTTCATTAATACTTTCAGGTTTTTGCTTTCCCATTTATTGATGTGTTACAACATCAATTTTCACAGAAAACAGAACATTTGAATTCAATAATTGAAATTTAAATTCAGGAAGACATATTAAGCCGTGGATGCAGTTTGTTTTATTTTCTTTTAGTTCTGCCTCCCTATCTTCTCTTTTTAAATACTGATATATATGCAAATGTTATCCATGAAAAATAACAAGCAATCTAGGAAACCTAAATTAAAGTGAAACTTTCCCCACTCCCACTTTTCTTCTAAGGGCCCATGAGACGTGCAAGAGTGGGAATGTTTACTGCAATACACCTCCTGTGACTTTGCAGGCATATTCATAAAAATGCATCAAGTGGTATTTACCAAACATGATTCAGAGACTCTCTTTTTACATGATATATCTTATGTCTTCTTGTTTCTATGTAAAAGCATATCATTAAGTATTATAAATATTCAATGTTTTGTTTTAAAGTTTATATTCACATCATATGTAACCTTTTAATTAACATCATTTTACATGCCTTGTCTGTGCATGTATGTACATAATACTTTGACTCAGTCTCTTGAATACTAATTAGTATATCTAGGGTATGGCCATTTCAATTTTTTAATAATTCTACTAAAACATTTCTGAAGATTTTTGGAAATGTCTTTTCCAACCACATATTCAATAGTTTTGCATTAACCTATAAATCAAACTATGTAATATTTTACTTATTTCCATTTGTTAAGGTATAGAAATAATTCACCATTTTAACCATTGTTAAGAATACAAGTATAACTATGGAGTAAATTTACACCATTGTGCAACAAACACTACCCTCCATCTAAATTTTTGTGTTCCCCAATTGAAATTGCTTACCCATTAAAATAAGTGTCTTTGGGGTTTTGATGTGCATTTCCCTGATGATTACTGGGGTTGAGCAAATCATTATGTGTCTGCTGGCCATCAGTATTTTTCTTGGATATAAAATGGACATATTCTGTCCATTTTTTAAGTGGATGTTTTGATGTTGAGTTTTTTAAGTTAACTCAGTATTTTGGATATTAACCCCTTTTTGGTTATGATCCTGCCATTTCCAACAACATGGATGGTCCTAGTGGGTGTTATGCTAACTGAAATAACTCAGACTGAGAAAAAATAACATATAATTCCACTCATATGTGGCATCTAATTAAATAAACAAGCAAGCAAGCAAACAAACAAAAGGCAGACTCAGACGTAGAAATTCAGAAAACATACTAATTGTCGCCAGAAGAGAGGGGAACGGAGATGGGAAAAAATAGTGAAGGGAGATACAGGCTCTCAGTTATGAAGTGAATAGGTCATGGGAATAAAAGGCACGACATAAGAAATATAGTCAATGCTATTGACTATTGTATTGTGGCAGATAGAAGCTACACTTATGGGGAGAATAGCGTAATATACGAATTTGTCAAATCACTGTATTGTACACTTGAAGCTAAGGTAACATTGTTTATCAACTATAGGAAAACAAAACAAAGCAAAACTTCCCATTGCCTTCTTTCTCCAGCATCTGAAAACTGTTGCACTGTCTGTCTCTATGAATTAAATTATTCTAGGTACCTCGTATAAACAAATCATACACGCTTTATACTTTCATTCATTATGCGGTTGTTTTACTGAGCATAATGTCTCCAGATTTTATCAATATTGAAGAATATGTCAAAGATTCTCTTTTTAAAGTTGATTGATGCCTGCTTGTATTTATATACTATCCGTGTTTTTACTCATTACTCCATGAATCAACATTTGGGTTGATTGGCTACTATAAACAATGTTGCTATTAAAATGGTTGTACAAATATCTGTTCAAAGCTCTGCTTTCAATTCTTATGGATGTGCAAGCAGAAATGAAATTACTGAGTCACTTAATAATTCAATATTTAATTATTTTAGTAACTGAATACTGTTTCCCCTGTGGAATTTCACATTTCAACCTGTTCTGCACAAGACAGGGATAAATTTAACCACATCTTCTCCAACACGGTCTTTTTTTTTTTTCTTTTATTTCCTTCTTTCCTCTCTTTCTCCCTAACTTCTTCCCCCCTACAATAACCATCCTAATGTGTATGAGGTGGTGTATGGTTGTGGATTTGTGCTACATTTCCCTAATAATTGAATAACTTACTATGCACTCATCAGTGTATCTTCTATGGAGTAATTTCTATAAAAGTAATTTGCCCATTTTTAATGAAGTTGCTTTTTATTCTTGTTTTTGAGTTGTAGGAGTAATTTATGTGTTCTAATATGAATCTTTACCAGAAATATGACATGTAAATATTTTCTTCCATTACATACGTTGCTTTTTCACCATGTTGATAATGCCCCTCAGTGCATGGATATTTCAATTTTAATGGAGTCCAACTTGTGTAGTTTTTATTTTGTCTGTGTTTTTCATGAAATGATCAATAAATCATTTCCAAATTAGCTGTGATGAATCTATCTCCACGTTTTCTTCTAAGATATTTATAGTTTAAGTCATATTTAGATCTTCTCTTGATCCATTTTGTTTCCTGTGTTTAGTGTAAGATTTGGGTATAACAGTGCTATTTTACATGTAGAAATTGTATTTCCAGATTTAGGTAACCAAAGATGTTCCCCTTTACTTTCTAGAACCTATGCTTTTGTGACTAGTCAAGACATATCGAAATTACATGAACTGCATAGATCGTATACATTATATTTAGATTCATGTCTGTCTTTTTTTAACCTTTTCTAAAATCAGCTGTAGCTGAATTTTCTTAACAGTTGAAAGTTCAATTTCTCTCTTGAGCTAGAAATCCCAAAAGTACTTTTGTAAAATTTGGTCTAATTCATATTGCTTTAATCTTATTCACACATATTCACTATCATTCAGTTATTAAAGAAATAAGTCAAACATAAACAAAATGTTCAGAAGCAAATGTGGCACAATTTCTATAATTTTAATATTAAAATATTTTTGAAGTCTTCTGTGAAATAGACACTCTCAAGACTCAGATCAGTAAACAATTATTTATTTAACAAACAAAATAAATGTGACATTCTAAGCAATTCAGTTGTTGATGTTATTTTTGTGATTTAATGAATCTTTTTATATGAAAAGCAAATATTATTTTGCAATTTTGAACAGTTCTGTTTGTGGTTATACATATATAGTTCATCACCTGCTCAATGTTGCTTAAACAACAAGTAATTCCTATATTCTTTGGACATTCGTAACCTAGAAATATTCTGAGAAGGGAGGCTAGCTTCTTGTGTTCTTTTCCTAGTTACTCAGAAGTTAAGAAATAGTAGAAAAATTATTTCAACTTTGTTAAGGGCTTTTGGCTCTCAATATGGGTATAATTTTTTGATAATATCTTCTCTCCAAATTCAAGATCTTCAGTGATTTTTCTTCATGAGGTGTTATTAACAAGGAAACGATAACTTTGAAGGACAGAGTGGAAAAGATGTATTTAACAGATATATCCAGAACATTCCATCCTAAAGAAAGCAAAAGGCACATTATTTTCAAATGCATATGAAATAGTCTACAGATTAGATCATTTAATAGACCATGAAACAAAATGCAACAAGTTAAAGAAAAACTTTCAACAAAGTACTTTTATATGAAACATACCATAAAATAATAAAAGCCTTTAGGAAAAACCCATAGCTAACATCATCTTTAATGATGAAAAATTGAGAACTTTCCTCTAAGATCATGAACAAGACAAGGATGTCCGTTCTCTCCACTTTTATTCAGCATAGTACAAAAACCACAACAATCACACAGGGAAAAAATATAAAAGGCATCCTAATCAGGAAGGAAGAAGTAACATTTTCATGATTTGCCAATGGCAAGTTTCTCTATATAGAAAACCATAAATAATCCACCAAAAAACTGATAGAACTATTAAAAATTTCAGAAAAGTCATAGGAAAAAATCAATACACATAAATCTGTGGAAATTCTATACACTAATAATAAAGCAGCAAAAAGGAAGTTAAAAAAAATTACAATTGCACCGAAATTATAACATAGCTGGGAATAAACCTAATTGAAGATGGGAAAGTACATTTCTCTAAAAAGTATAAAATAATGATGACACAAGGAAATGGAATGGCAGTACATGCTCATTCCATACTCAATATTCTTAAAACATCTAAACTGTACAAAACAATATACACATTTAATGCAATCCCTATCAAATCCACCACCATTTTTCACAGAGCAAGAACCATTCTAAAATTCGTATGAAACCATCAAAGATCTTGAATAATCAAACTTGAAAAACAAAAGAACTTATAGTTAAAGCATCAAAATTCACATATTCATGTTGTATTTCAAAGCTGTATTAATGAAAATAATCTGGTACTGGCACAACAATGGATACATGGAACAATGGAATGCAATAGAAAATCCAGAACTGATCTCATAATTAGATGGTCAATTAATCTTCAACAAAGCAAGAAAGAATAACCAATGGGGAAATTTTTTCAACAAATGGTGGTGGCAAAACTAGACAGCAGCATACAAAATAATGAAACCCGTCAGAGGGGCAAGATGGCAGAGACGTAGGAGACCCTGTTTCAACTGATCCTCTTAATTGAGCTAAATATCTACCAGAACACTCTAAACACTCATGAAATCAGCCTAAGATATAAGATTATACACTTCTGGATCTCTGTGGGGACAGAAGATCATCAGCATGAGGTACAGAGGAGTGGGAGTACTCAGACTGATATAGGAAGATAAACAGATGGGGGAGGGATCAGCCAGAAGTGACCATTGGAAAGTAATACCCCAATATGAAAGTGCCCTGTACTTGAGGACCAGTATTAGCTTGGAGTCTGCTGAAAATCACTCAAAAAGAACAAAGGGTCTTAAGGGGCAATTGGTGGAATCAGGCAGCCACAGGTACAGACCAAAGCCCACAGTCCCAGGGTGTTCACAGCCAACACCCACCCGAGCCTGAGAGCCCGGTGTGGGTTCCAGCCAGAGGTCTCAGGGCCTGCAGCCTTCTGTGACCAGCACAGTCGCTGGATCTGAGCACACCTGACAGGAGTGTGGGCCACACAGTACAATCCCAGCAAAGGCAGTCACCAGGATCAGGCTCACTCAGACCAATATTGCCTGTGGTTTTATTGGCACAGGGATGCAGAGACAATTGGGCCCCTCTGGTGAGCACTGAGATGGTAGCTGGGGGTGCACACCACCTGTGGGAGATCACAGTGTTCAGCTGAGTGTGCAGAAGGAGAATCTGTATTCTGGACTATCCAGAGGGGAGCAAACTAAGGCTTTGCTCTGAGGCGGAGGTCTGGATGAGGACAGTTTACTTTGCTCTGAACCTCTGAGAAGCTGCAGAATGTCTCCAATAGACAAAAAAATCCAGAGAACAAAAGCTTGAAAAACCAGTTTCCAAAGAGCCCAGCCCCTTGAGAGGGGGCAAGGCAACTCAACCGATGCAAGACTAATTGAAAAACAAGCTGGTAGACCCCTCCCCCAGAAGACAAACCAAAAGAACAAGAGCACAACAACCACAGGGTCCCTGTAAAACTGTAAAAATCAGCATCAGGGGAAAACAATATATTAAGCTCCTGGCATTGTCCCAAAGCCTGAATATTTCATAGATACAAGCTTTCTTTCATTTTTTTTAAGGCATTCTCATGATTCGTATACTTTCATTTTTTAACCTACTTACCATTACAATGAGATGATTCATAAAACATATTCCATAATAAATTTTTAACTGGAACTCTTCATACATATACCTGTGTTTCTTTTCTTTTTCTTATATAGATAGATTTAGATAGATATATTGATAGATAGATAGATAGATGATAGATAGATAGATAGATAGATGATAGATAGATAGATAGATAGATAGATAGATAGATAGATAGATAGATAGATAAAAGACAGATAGATAGATAGATAGAACCTTCAAGGTAGTCCTTTTTCCCTTTTCAATACTACCACTACATAAAAACCAGTTTTAATTTCCCTGTAACTCTGGAAAACTGAATCCTTCAACAAAGATAACAAGGTACACCCAGAAGAACTGAAATAACCTTCCTTACCCATATCGAGGGCTTAAAACCATGTCCCATTTTATTCTTTTGTCAGTGTTTCTGTGTATTTTATTTTGTACTATATAAATCTTATTCATGGGCCTCATTTTGGCTGAGTTTTTCTTTTACCTTCGTCTTGTTTTTGTTTCTTCATTTTTGTTTATGGACCTTACATATTTTAATTTTGGGGCTCATTTTGGCTTGGTTTTCTCTTTTGTTTTCCTCTTGTTTCTCTCATTTCTTTTACTTTTTTCTTTCTTTTCAGTAGTGATTTCAATTAATCCAAATCTTTCCAAGGTGTACTTTGCTTGGATTGTGGTTGATATATTCAGCTATACACACCCTCAACCACATCTCACCAAAAAGATTAGGGGGAGGAACACCTAACTGAGGAAAAATTCAGAGACTGTGCCCTCTGTGAAAGAACTATTGGACATGGACATAAACAGTATGTCAGAAAGGGAATTCATGGTAACAATTATCCAGGCAATGGCTAGGTTCGAGAAAACCATTAGTGGCAACATACAAATTCTAAGGACGGAAGTGAGGCCTGATCTGGAGTCCTAAAAATGCTATCAATGAGATCCAATCTAATCTAAATACTCTAACAGCATGTAAACAGAGGCAGAATATCAAATTAGTGATCTAGAAGACAACCTGATAGAAAAAAAGGATCAGGAGGAGGCCTGAAACAAACACTTCAGAAGCCATGAAAACAGAATCAGGGAAACAATTGATATCATGAAATGCTAAGCATCATAAAATGCTTAAGATTAGACTTAATAGGATCCTTGAGGGTGTGGAGATAGAAGACAAGAAGATATAGTTGAACAAATTGTGGATGAAAATTTCCATAATCTGGGGAATGGAAAAAGTGATCTTCTCCTAGAAGCAGAAAGGGCACCCTCCAAGACCAACAAGTCTAGAAACACCTCCAGACTTTTAATTGTGAAATTCGCGAATCATAATTTTAGACAAGAGTTCCTAAGGGCAGCTAGCGAGAAGAGATTCCTTAGTGCACAGTAAGGACCATTAGAATAACGTTAGACCTGTCCACAGAAACATGGCAAGCCAGAAAGGGCTGGCAAGGCATCATCAGGTCAATAAATGAGAAGAACATGCAGCCAAGGATATTTTATCCAGCAAGCCTGACAATCGAATGGATGGAGAGATAAAGAGCTTCTAGGAACAGCAAGGTTTAAAAGAGTATGTGACCACCATGCTGACATTACAAAAAATATTAAGGGAGTTTGTCAAAAAGAAGAAAGAACCCAAGAGTGGCATAGAACAGAAATTTAAATATATAGTCTATAGAAACAAGGACTTCACAGGCAACATGATGTCAATAAAAACTTATCTTTCAATAATCACTCTCAACGTGAACAGCTTAAATGCTTGCATAAAACAAAACAGGGTCACAGACTGGATAAAATGGCAGATATCATCCATATGCTGTCTACACGAGACATATTTGGAACCTAAAGATACATCCAGACTAAAAATGAAGGGAAGGAGAGCAAAATTTCATGCCAAGAGACCTCAAAAGAAAGCTGTGGTAGTGATTCCCATATCACATAAATTAGATATTAAGGTAAACTGTGATCAGAGATACAGAAGGACACTACATAATTCTTAAAGGGTCTGTCCACCAAGAAGATCTAACATTTATGAATATTTATGCCTTCAATATGGGAGCAGCCAACTACATAAACCAACTGCTAATCAAAATAAAGACTCATATTGATATGAACACATTAATTGCAGGGAATTTAACACTCCGTTCTCAGTAACTGACAGATCATCCAAGCAGAAAATCAATAATGAATCATGAGCTTTGAATGATATGTTGGACCTGATGAACCTCATATTATAGACAGAACATTCCGCCCAAAAACAACACAATACTCATTCTTCTCGGGTGCACCTGGAAATTTCTCCAGAATAGAACAGATACTGGGCCACAGATCAGGGCACAACTGATACCAAAATATTGAGATTATTTCCTAGATATTCTCAGACCACAATGCTTTGAAACTGGAACTCAACCACAAGAAAAAGTGTGGAAGGAAAACACACTTGGTAGCTAAAGACCATCCTGCCAAAGAATGTTTGGATCAACCAGGAAATCAAAGAAGAACATAAACAATTCATGGAAAACAATGAGAATGAAGACTCATTGGTCTAAAACCTATGGGATATGGCAAAGGTAGGCATAAGGGGAAAGACATAGCCATTCAAGCCTCACAGAAAAAAAAATGAAAATCCCGAAAACACCGACTCTTTTCACACCTTAAAGAACTGGAAAATCAACAACAAATTAAGCCGACCTGACGCACAAGAAGGGGACTAATTAGGATTAGAGCAGGGGTCAATAAATTAGAAACTAGAGATACAGTAGAACACATCAAATAGCTGGAAGCTGGATCTTTGACAGAATTAATAAGATTGATAAATCATTGGTCAAACTAATCCTAAAGAAAAGGGAGAGGACCCAAATTAATGAAATTATGAATGAAAAGGAAGAGATCACACCTAATCCAAAGGAAATAGAAACAAACATCAGAAATTATTATCACCAGCTATGTGCTAAAATTTAAGCAATCTAGAAGAAATGGATGGATTCCTGGAAACCTATAAACTTCCAAGACTGAAACAGGAAGAGATTGACAACCTGAATAGACCAATATAGAGTAACGAGTTGGAAACAGTGATCAAAAATCTCACACAAAACAGGACGCCAAGATCTAATGGATTCCCTCAGGAATTCTACCAAATATTCAAAGAAGAAATGATACTTATTCTCCTGAAGTTGTTTCAAAAAATAGAAACAGCAGGAAAACTTCCAGTCTCTTTCTATGAAGCCAGAATTACCTTGATACCCAAACCAGGCAATGACCCCATCCAAAAGGATAATGTCAGATCAATATCCCTGATGAATATGGATGCCAAGATTATCAACAAGATGCTAGCTAATAGGATCCAATGGTACAGTAAAAAGACTATCTACCATAACCAGGTGAGTTTTATCCCTCAAACGAAAGGGTGGTTCAACATTCGCAAATCCATCAATGTGATAGAACAAATCAATAAGACATGTCTCCAAAGCAAAGGAAACAAAAGTGAATATGAATATTTGGGACTTCATCAAGATGAAAATCTTGGGCACAGAAAATGAACAGTCAATTAAACAAACAAGAAACCCATGGAATGGGAAAAGATATTCATAAATTACACTACAGACAAAGGTCTGATGTCCAAGATCTATAAAGAGCTCCTCAAACTCAACACTCAAAAAATGGATCATCAAGTCAAAAAATGGGCAGAAGACATACAAATGATTAACAGACCCATGAAAAAATGTTCATCATCTTTAACCATCAGGGAGATTCAAATCCACACCACATTGAGATAACACCTTACACCATTTAGAATGGCCAAAATCAACAAGACAGTAAAGAAAGTGTTTTGGAAAGGATGTGGAGAAAGGGGAACCCTCTCACACTGTTGGTGGGGGTGCAAGTTGGTGCAGACACTTTGGAAAGAATTGTAGATATTCCTTTAAAATTTAAAAATAGAGCAGGGAGGCGAGATGTCAGAGATGTTGGAGACCTTGTTGGATCCTGTCCCCAAAACTGAGCTGGATATTTGCCAGACCACTCTGAACACCCATGAAATCAACCAGAGGAGCAAGATTTTTCACTTCTGGATCCCTACAGGAGCAGAAGACAGCAGCAGAGAGGTAAAGCAAAATGGTATTGGAGGATAAACAAAAGGGGGAGGGAGCCACCAGAAGGGGCGCAAGGACAGTAATACCGCAAAAGAAAGCACCGGGTGGTTGTGGAGTGGCAATAACTTAGAGCCTGGTTAAAAACACTTAAAAAGAGCATAAGGTTCTAAGGAGCAGCAAGTGGGAGGGGGTGGGCGTGGGTTCTGGCCTCTGCCCACACTCCCAGGAAGGACACCACTCTCCAAAAAGAGAGACAAGTGGGGGGCGGGGACCTGCTCCCTGCACCATTTTGTGGGCCAGGTGCATGTGCTCCTGAAAGCACCTTAGAGAGTCTGCTGGGGTCCAGGAGCCAGAAGCTTTTCTCCAGATACAGCGCTCTCTAGCCGGTGCACCCCTGAAGGCAAGAACTGCGTAACCAGTGCACTAATCTTGGCAAGAATCTGGCCATACCCCTCCAGAGCCTGCAGAGTCACCAAACTGCTCTGTGGCACCACCTGGGACAGGCTGGGCTGGGAGATTTGTGGAGGGGAAGGTCTATTCTGGACCGCCCAGAGGGGAGCAGACTACAGCTTCTCTGTGACGGGGAGGTCTGGGTACAGACAGGTAGATTCCTCCCTTAGACTCTCTGAAAAGGAGAAAAAGCTACAAAAGGCTAAAAGCCTTTAGAGAGCTAAAGACTGAGAAACCGGGTTCCACAGAGCTCTGCCCCTTGGTTGGAGGACAGGATGACTCAACACAAGCAAAATTGACTGGAAAACAATGCACCAGGCCCCTCTCCCAGAAAACAAGTCAAAAAACAAAAGGACTATAACCACAGGGTCCCCATAAGACTTTATCCCCAACACCAGTGGAAATCAATATATTAAATGCCAGATAAACCCCTCAAACCTGTATATTTCATAGACAGTTTTTTTTTCTCTTTTCTATTCTCTATATTTTTTAATTCACTTGTTTTCACATGTCTTGGTTTGATTTTGTTTTTTGTTTTTATTTTTTTCTTTTTAACTAATTAACATTACACCTAGAGGCTTAATACAACGATAAACCCAGGAAGACCTGATATAACATTCCTCACACATGAGGAGTTATAACCACCCTCCCATCCTATCCTTCTGTCAGTGTTTCTACCTATTTGCTTTTGTTCTGGTATTATATATGATCACATTCCTGGGGTTCATTCAGACTAAGTTCTTTTATTTCTTGTCATCTACTTTTGTCGATCTATATGTTTGTTCGTGTCAGTCTACATCATAAATCTTATTGTTGGGGCCCATTCTGGCTGGAATCCCTCTTTTTCTGTTTCTCTCTATGTTTCTTATCCTTATTCTTTCTTTTTGGTGAAGAATCCCAATTGCTCCTAAACCTTCCAGAGTGCAGCCTGGATCATGGGTGAAATATCCAACTACACATCCTTTCATCAATTTCTCATCAAAATGACTAGGAGGAGGAACACCCAACAGAAGAAGAACCCAGAGACTGTGCCCTCTCCCTTAGAACTATTAGACATGGACATTAACAGTATGTCAGAAAGGGAAATCAGAGTGACAATTATCCAGGCAATGGCTAGGATGGAGAAAAACATTAATGACAACATAGAATCACTAAGGGGAGAAATGAGAAGCAGTATAGCCGATGTAAGAAGTGCTATCAGTGAGATCCAATCCAATCTAAATAGTTTAACAGCTCGAGTTTCAGAGATGGAGGATAGAATTAGTGATCTAGAGGATAAAATGTTAGAGAAGAAAGGGCAGGAGAAGAGCTGGAGCAAACTGCTCAGGAATCATGAGGAGAGACTTAGGGAAATAAATGACACCTTGAAACATTCCAACGTCAGGATTATTGGAATCCCAGAGGGGGTAGAGAAAGACAGAAGACTAGATATAGCTGACCAAATTCTGAATGAAATCTGGGGAATGCAACAAGGGTTCGTGTCCTAGAGGCAGAAAGGACACCTACCAAAATCAATGAGTCTAGAAATACATCAAGACACATAATAGTAAAATTTGAAATTTATAATTTTAGACAAGAGATCCTGAGGGCAGCAAAGGGGAAGAGATACCTTACATATGGAGGAAGACCCACAGAATAATATCAGACCTGTCCACAGAAACCTGGCAAGCCAGAAAGGGCTGACAAGACATTTTCAGGGCACTAAGTGAGAAGAACATGCAGCCAAGAATACTTTATCCAGCAAGGCTGACATTCAAAATGGATGGAGTGATAAAGACCTTCCAAGATCAGCAAGGATTAAAAGAGTATGTGACCAAGAAACCGGCGCTCCAGGATATTTAAAGGGGGTTCTATAAAAGTAGAGAAAACCCCTGAGTGACTTAGAAGAGAAATTTACAATCGATAGAAACAAAGACTACACAGGCAACATGATGTCAATAAACACTTATCTTTCAGTAATCACTCTTAAAGTGAATGGCCTAAATGCTCCCATAAAATGGCACAGGGTTGCAGAATGGATAAATCGATAGGACCCATCCATATGCTGTCTACAAGAGACACATTTGGAACCAAAAGATACATTCAGATTGAAAGTGAAAGGTTGGAGAACCATCTTTCATGCCAGTGGGCCTCAGAAGAAACTGGGGTAGCAATTCTCCTATCAGATAAATTAGATTTTCAGCTAAAGTCCAGAGATACAGATCCCAGAGATACAGAAGGACACTACATCATTCTGAAAGGGTCTATCCTCCAAGATGATCTAACAATTGTAAACATTTATGCCCCAACATAGGAGCAGCCAACTACATAAACCAACTGTTAATCAAAATAGTCACATTGATGGAATTACAATCATAGCAGGAGATCTTAATACTACACTCTCAGTAACAGACAGATCATCTAAACAGAAAATCAACAAAGAACAAGAGCTTTGAATGACACATTGGACCAGATGGACCTCATAGATATATACAGAACATTCCCTCCAAAAAAAACCCAGAATACTCATTTTTCTCAAGCACACATAGAACTTTCTCCAGAATAGACCACATGCTGGGCCACAAATCAGGACTCAACTGATACCAAAAGATTGAGATGATTCCCTGTATTTTCTCAGACCACAATGCTCTGAAACTGGAACTCAACCACAAGAAGAAGTTTGGAAGGAATTCAAACACTTGGAGACTAAAGACAAACTTGCTCAAGAATGCTGAGATCACCCAGGAAATCAAAAATGGGCTTAAATAATTCATGGAGAACAATGAGAATGAAGACACATCGATCTAAAACCTATGGAACTCGGCAAAGGCGGTCCTATGGGGGAAATACATAGCCATCCAAGCCTCCCTCAAAAAAATTGAAAAATCTCGAATACACCAGCTCTCCTTACTCCTCAAAGAACTGGAAAATCAACAACAAAGGAAGCCAACCCCACGCACAAGAAGGGAAATAATCAAGATCAGAGCAGAGATCAATGAGTTAGAAACTAGAGAAACGGTAGAACGCATACATGAATCCAGAAGTTGATTCTTTGAAAGAATCAATAAGTACATGTACGATCAATCTTGGAACACTGAAAAAATTAAATTAAATTAAAAAAAGATATTTAGCTCACTTTTGGGGACCGGTTGAAATCGTGTCTCCCACTTCTCCACCATCTCGCCCTTCCTCTAATACCTATTCTTTTTAAACAGCTCCAAAAATTAGAAATTGAAGGAAAATTCCAGACTCCTACATGGACATTATTACCTGAATTGAAAACTAGACAAAAAGTCTCCTAAAAAGGAGAATTACAGGCCAATATCCCTGATCAACATGGATTAAAAAAAAATACTAAATAAAACCCTAGGTAACTGAATTCAAAGTTAAGCTAAAAATTATTCACCACCATCAAGTGAGATTTATTCATGGGCTATAAGTGTGGTTTAATATTCAAAAATCAATCCATGTAATACCAATTAATATAATATACGAACCATGTTATCCTCTCAACAGATGCCAGAAAAGTATTTGACAAACTAAAGCACATATTCTTTTTTTTATTTTTAAAGGTTTTATTATTTATTTGACAGAAAGAGAGAGATCACGAGTAGGCAGAGAGGCAGGCAGAGAGAGTAGAGGGGAAGCAGGCTCCCTGCTGAGCAGAGAGCCTGATGTGGGGCTCGATCCCAGGACCCTGAGATCATGATCTGAGCTGAAGGCAGAGGCCTCAACCCACTGAGCCACCCAGGAGCCCCAGCACATATTCTTGATAAAACCTCATAAAGAAGGAATAGATTGAATGTACCTCCACATCACGAATGTCGTACATGGAAGACTGACAACTAATATCTTTCTAAATGGGGAAAAACTGAGCATGTTTCCCCTATGATCAGGCACATGACAGGAATGTCCACTCTCACTAATACTATTTAACATAATCTAGGAAGTCCTAGCCTCAGAAATCAGACAAGAAAAAAATAAAATGCCTCACAATCAGTGAGGAAGAAGTCAAAATTTCACTCTTGGCAGACAACAAAATATTCTATGTAGAAAACCCAAAAGACTTCACCAATGAAATTCCGGAATTAATTCATGATTTCAGTGAAGTCACATGATATAAAATCAATGTACACAAATCTGTTGCACTTCTACACACCAATAATGAAGCATTAGAACAAGAAATCAAGGAATGGATCCCATTTGCAATTGCACTAAAAAAATAAAATACCTTTGGGGCACCTGGGTGGCTCAGTGGGTTAAAGCCTCCACCTTTGTCTCAGGTCATGATCTCAGTGTCCTGGGATCAAGCCCCACCTTGGGGTCTCTGTTCAGCAGGGAGCCTGCTTCCCCCTCTCTCTCTGCCCTGCTCTCTGTCTACATGGGTTCTCTCTCTCTCTCTCTCTCTGAAGTAAATGAATAAAATCTTTAAAAAATAAAAATGAATAGCCTCTAGGTGTTTGAATTCCTTCCAAACGTTTTCTCGTGGTTGAGTTCCAGTTTCAAAGTATTGTGGTCTGAGAAAATGCACGGAATTATGTCAATCTTCTGGTATTGGTTGAGTCCTGATTTGTGGCCCAGTATGTGGTCTATTCTGGAGAAAGTTCCATGTGCACTCAAGAAAAATGAGTATTCTATGTCATAAGTGTGCATCTATGTCTCTTTTCTGATCTTTTAGGGTTTATCTATTTATTTTTCAGACAGAGAGCAAGTACGGGAAGAGCAGAGGAAGAGAATCTTCAAGCAGACTCCCCAATGATTGCAGGAGTCCAAAGTAGGACGTGATGCCATCACCCATGAGACCATAACATAAGTCAAAAACCAAGAGCAGGACACCCAACTGACTGAGCCAGCCAGTGCCCTGTCTTGATTCTGATATTAAAAGAATGGCTTTTATGAGGCACCTGGTTGGCTCAGACAGCTGGGTTTCCTACTCTTAGTTTAGGCTCAGGCCATGATCTCAAGGTCATGAGATAAGCCTTGAACCAGGCTCTGAGCTCAGTGGGGTTTGCTCAAGATTCTCTCTCTCCTTCTATTCCCCTACCCCACTCTATCTCTCTCTCTCTGTTAAATAAATAAATAAATAAATAAATAAATAAATAAATAAATAAATAAATCTTCAAAAATTTCTTTAAAAATATACACATTTAAAAAAAAAAGAATGGCTTTCAAGTTTACATTGTTGAGTATGATGTTAGTTGTGGTGTTGTCGTTTATGACCTTTATTATGTTGAGGTATGTTCCCTCTTTATTGACTTTGTTAATAGCTCATGTAATGAGTATTGAATTCTGTCACATATTTTTCTTCATCTGTTGGGATGATTATATGATCTCTTTCCTTGATTTTATTAACGTGATATATCACTTTACTTATTTGTGGATGTTTAAACTCCTATTTTTTTAAAGATTTTATTTATTTATTTGACAGAGAAAGAGATCACAAGTAGGCAGAGAGGCAGACAGAGGGAGGGGGGGAAGCAGCCTCCCTGAGCAGAGAGCAGAGCATTGAGAGCGAGCAATGAGCAGAGAGCACAGTGGGGGCTCAATCCCAGGACCCCGATATCATGACCTGAGACGAAGGCAGAGGCTTTAACCCAATGAGGCACCCAGGCGCCCCAACTCCTTATGGTTTAGTACATCATGTTTCCATTTTGGTTGATCTCAGGATATTTGTTATTTCCCTTTTGATTTATTCATTGACTTATTTGCCATTCAAGATTGTGTTGTTTTTCACAAAATTATGAATTTTAATGTTTTATGTTTATTGTCCACATTCAGTTTTACACCTTCATAACTGAAAAGCATATATGGTATAATTGGTATATAATTTACATTAATATGGTATATATGGTATAATTTCAATCTTAAATTTATAAGACATTTATTGTGGCTTAACATAAGATCTATCTGGAAGAATTTCTTGTTGCTTGATAAAAATGTGTATTCTATTGTTGGATGAAATCCCCTGAAATGTTTATAGATCTATTTGGCTAATAACTGGTTCCAGCTCATTTTTATTGAGATGGGGGGCAGATGGGAACGGAAGGAATCTGCCCAGCACAGAGCCTGACATGGGGCAAAACTTTAACCCTGAGATTATCATCTGAACCCAAATCAAGAGTCGGATGCTTAACTGACTGAGCCACCTAGGTGCTTTTAGGCCACTTTTAATTGATTTTCTGCATGAACGAAATATCCATTATTGAAAGTGTATTATTTCAGGGATGCTCAGTTGGTTAGTATCTGCCTTCTGCTCAGGGCATGATCCTGGGATGCTGGGATCAAGCCTCGCATCAGTAATCTATACTCAGCAGGGAGCCTGCTGTTCCCTCTCCCTCTGCCTGCCACTCCCACTACTTGTGCTCTCTATCCCTGCTAAATGAATAAATAAAATCTTTTTAGTGTATTATTTCAGACCTTACTACTATTGGATTGCTGTCTATTTCTCTCTTCAGATCTGTTAGCATTTGATTCTTGTATATATAATGTGCTCCTATGTTAGGTGCATATATACTTACTATTGTTATATCTTCTTGATAAATGTACCCTTTTATCATTATGGAATGACATGCTTTATCGTTGTTAGTGTTTGTCCTAAAGTCTATTTTGTTTAATGTAAATATAGCTACCAATGCCCACTTTTGATATCTTTTGCATAGAATGACTATTGACATTTCTTCCTTTCCAACCTATTTACTCATTTAATGTTTAAGTGAGTCTTGTAAGCATGGCATAGTTGTGTCTTGTATTTTAAAATCAATTAGCTACTTGGTCTTTTGATTGGAGTATTTAACACATTTAAAATTAAAGTAAGTATTATTAAATGATTTATTAGTACCATCCAGCTAGTTATTTATGGCTGCTTTTAATTTCATTTCTTCCTTTGTTTCACATGTGCTGTCTTATTTTGTAATTTTATAATATTCTGTCTTTCATAATTTAATTTCCTTCTGTTTACTGTATGTTTTTGTGTTACAGACTGTGCATATTGTGTGTTTACTATGAAGCTTATATAAAACATACTTATAATGATCTATATAAACCAATAATAACTTAACTTTGATCAAATACCAAAGTTTTACTCATTTAATTCCTCCTTACATTGTTTGCTTTTGATGGTGAAATATATTTTATATTTTATATTGTGTATCCATTAAAACATTAATTTTATATTGTGTATCCATTAAAACATTATTTTAACTATTGTTATTTTGATAATTTTTGTCTTTAACCTAGATATGAAAGCTAAGTGATAAATTCTGCACCATATTACAGTACTAGAGATTTACTAATCAAACAATATAGTTACCTTTATGAGTGTGTTACATAATTTCCTGTTTACATTTACAAGGTTTTTGGATTTTTTTTTTCATTTAAATTTTCTCCTGAAGAATTTGTTTTAACATTTAAATTAATTCAGATTTTATGCTGGTAAACTCCTTCTGCTTTTATTTGTCTGGGAAATTATTTTTCTTCAATTATGAAGAACAGCTCTTGTAGGTAAAAAAAAAATACTTAAGAATGATGTACTGTCCTTCTGTATCTCTGATTACAGGCTTTGGCTGAAAATCTGATTTATCTGATATGACAATCGCTATCCCAGCTTTCTTTTGAGTCCCTTTGGCATTAAAGATTGTTCTCTATCCCTTCGCTTTCAGTCTGGATGTATCTTTTGGTTCCAAATGTGTCACTTGTAGACAGCGTATGGACAGGCCCTGTCAATTTATCTATTCTGCAGTCCTGTGCCATTTTATGGGAGCATTTACACTTCTCAGGTTTACAGTGATTATTGAAAGGTAAGTTTTTATTGACATCATGTTGGCTGTGAAGTCTTTGTTTCTACAGATTGTAAATTTTAGGTTAAAGATTTTATTTATTTATTTATTTATTCATTCATTCATTCATTCATTCATTTGTCTGTCTATTTATTTGTTTATGTATGTATGTATGTATGTATGTATTTGACAGAGAGTGATATCCAAGTAGGCAGAGAGGCAGGCAGAGGAAGAGGGGGAAGCAGGCTCCCTGCTGAGCAAAGAGCCAGATGTGAGGCTCAATTCCAGGACCCTGGAATCCTGTCCTGAGCCAAAGGCAGGAACTTTAACCCACTGAGCCACCCAGGCTCCCCAGTGTCTCTGTAAATTTCTGTTCTTTGTCACTCTTGGATTCTTTCTTCTTTCATAGAACCCCTATTAATATTTCTTGTAGTGCCGGCTTGGTGGTCACATACTCTTAAACCTTGCTGGTCTTGGAAACTCTTTATCTGTTCATTCGTTTTGAATATCAGTCTTGCTTAATTAGAACTATCATTTTTAAAAGATTTTACTTATTTATTTGAGAGAGAGAGAGAGAGAGAGAGCATAAGTAGTATAAAGTGCTAGAGGGAGAGAAGGAGAAGCAAACCTCTTGCTGAGCAGGGATCCATGTGCAGGAATGAATCCCAGGACCTTGGGATCATGACCTGAGTCTAAGGTATATGCTTAACTGACTGACCCAACAGGGTTCTCATTTTTCTTTCTTTCTCTTTCTTCAACTTCAATATATCATCCCATCTGTCCTGGTCTATATTGTTGTTGTTGTGATAATCTTGCACAATTATTGTGTTACCTTCTATGTGAGAAATTTCTTTTCATAAAATTATCTTTCTGATGGCTAAAGATGATGAACATTTTTTCATGTGTCTGTTAGCCATTTGTATGTCTTCTATGGAGAAGTGTCTGTTCATGTCCTCTGCCCATCTTTTGTTGTAATTATTGGTTTTTTGAGTGTTGAGTTTGAGGAGTGCTTTATAGATCTTAGATATCAGACCTGTGTCATGCAGTGACATTTGCAGTGTCTGCAGTGTCATTTGCGAATATCTTCTCCCATTCTGTGGGTTGCCTGTTTGTTTTTTTGACTGTTTTCTTCACTGTGCAGAAACTTTTTATCTTGATGAGGTCCCAAAAGTTCAATTTCGCTTTTGATTCCTTTGTCTTTGGAGCCATGTCCTGAAAGAAGTTGCTGTAGCTGATGTCGAAGAGGTTACTGCCTATGTTCTCCTCTAGGATTTTGATAGATTCCTGCCTCACGTTGAGATCTTTTATGCATTTCGAGTTTATCTTTGTGTATGGTGTAAGAGAATGGTCAACTTTCATTCTTCTACATAGAGCTGTCCAATTTTCCCAGCACCATTTATTGAAGAGACTGTCTTTTTTCCACTGGATATTTTTTCCTGTTTTGTCAAAGATTATTTGACCATAGTGTTGGGTCTATATCTGGGCTCTCTATTCTGTTCCACTGGTTTATGTGTCTGTTTTTGTGCCAGTACCATGCTGTCTTGGTGACCACCGCTTTGTGGTAAAGCTTGAAATTTGGCAATGTGATGCCCCCAGCTTGGTTTTTCTTTTTCAGCATTTGCTTAGAGATTCGGGGTCTTTTCTGGTTCCATATAAATTTTAGGATTGTTTGTTCCAGGCTTTTGAAGAAATCCAGTGGAATTTTGATTGGGATGGCATTGAAAGTATAGATGGCTCTGGGCAGTACAGACATTTTAACAATGTTTATTCTTCCGATCCAGGAACATGGAATGCTTTTCCACCTTTTTGTGTCTTCTTAAATTTCTTTCATAAGTGTTTTGTGGTTCTTTGAGTACAGATCCTTCACCTCTTTCGTTAGGTTTATTCCCAGGTATCTTATGGTTTTTGGTAGTATCGAAAATGAAATAGATTCCCTAATTTCTCTTTCCACAGTTTCATTGTTAGTGTATAGGAAAGCAACTGATTTCCATTCATTGATTTTGTATCCTGCCACATTACTGAATTGCTGTATGAGTTCTAGTAGTTTGGGGGTGGAGTCTTTTGGGTTTTCCATATAGAGTAACATGTCTGTGAAGAGAGAAAGTTTGACTTCTTCATTGCCAATTTGAATACCTTCTATTTCTTTTTGTTGTCTGATTGCTGTCACTAGGACATCTAGCACTAT
>JAQQSY010000084.1:32257-44654 GCA_028646535.1 Procyon lotor
TATATATATACAATGGAATACTATGCAGCCATCAAGAGAAACGAAATCTGGCCATTTGCAACGACGTGGATGGAACTGGAGGGTATTATGCTAAGCGAAATAAGTCAGTCAGAGAAAGACAAGTATCACATGATCTCTCTGATATGAAGAACTTGATAGGCAAGGCAGGAGTTTGGGGGGGTGGGGGAGAGAAATGAAATAGGAAGGGATGGGGAGGGAGACAAACCATAAGAGACTCCTAGACTCAAGAAATGAACTAAGGGTGGCCGGGGGGGGTGGTAGGGTACGGATAGGGTGGCTGGGTTGTGGACAATGGGGAGGGTATGTGCTATTAAGTGCTGTGAAATGTGTAAGCCCGAAGATTCACAGACATGTACCCTGGGGCAAATAATACATTATATGTTAATAAAAATTAAAAAAATAATAATAAAATAAAATAAAAAAACAAAAAGGAGAATTACAGACCAATAACCTTGATGAACTCGGATGTAAAAATTCTCACCAAAATACTAGCCTATAGAATCCAACAGTACATTAAAACGATTATTCACCACGACCAAGTGGGATATCTTCCTGGGATGAAAGGTTGGTCCAACATCCACAAATCAATCAATTTGAGATAACACATTAATTAAAGAAAGAGCAAAACCATATGATACTCTCATTTGATGCTCCAAGAAACATTTGACAAAGTACAACATCCTTTCTTGATCAAAACTCTTCACAGTGTAAGCATATAGGGTTCATTCCTCAACATCATCAAAGCCATCAATGAAAAACCCACAGTGAATATCATTCTCAATAGGGAAAAGCTGAGAGCTTTTCCCCTGAGTTCAGGAACACGGCAGGGATGTCCACTATCTCCACTGCTATTCAACATAGTCCTAGAAGTCCTAGCCTCAGCAATCAGACAACAAAAACAAATACAAGACATCCACATTGGCTAAGAAGACGTCAAACGCTCACTCTTTGCAGATAATATGAAACTGTATATGGAAAACCCAAAAGACTCCACTCCAAGACTGCTAGAACTCATATAGGAATTCAGTCAAGTGTCAGGATATAAAATTAATACACAGAAATCAGTTGCATTTCTATACACCAACAGTAAAACAGAAGAAAGAGAAATTAAGGAGTCTATCCCATTTTTAATTGCACCCAAAACAATAAGATACCTAGGAATAAAGCTAACAAAAGACATAATTAATCTGGACTCAGAAAACGACAAAGTGCTCATGAAAGAAACTGAGGAAGACAAAAGAAATGGAAAAACGTTCCATGCTCATAGATTGGAAGAACAAATATTTTGAAAATATCTATTTTACCTAAAACCATCTACACATTTAATGCAATCCCTATCAAAATACCATTAATTTATTTCAAAGAAATGGAACAAATAATCCTAAAATCTATATGGAATCAGAAAAGAACACAAATAGCCAGAGGAATGTTGAAAAAGAAATCCAAAGTCACAGCATAGCAATTTCAGACTTCAAGCTCTATTAGAAAACTATAATAATTAAGGCAGGGTGGTACTGGCACAAAAATAGACACATAGATCAAAGGAACAGAGTATAGAGCCCAGAGATGGTCCCCCAACTCTATGGTCAACTGATCTTTGACAAGGCAGGAAAGAATAGCAAATGTAAGGGCGCCTGGGTGGCTCAGTGGGTTAAAGCCTCTGCCTTCAGCTCAGGTCATGATCCCAGCATCCTGGGATTGAGCCCTGCATCGGGCTCTCTGCTCAGCAGGGAGCCTGCTTCCCCCCCCCCCCGCCTGCCTCTCTGCCTACTTGTGATCCTTCTCTCTGTCAAATAAATAGATAAAATCTTTAAAAAGAAAAAAAAAAAAGAATATCCAATGGAAAAATGGCAGCCTCTTCAACAAATGGTGTTGGGAAACCTGGACAGCTTCATGCAGAAGAATGAAAATGGACCATTTCCTTACACCGCACAAAAAAATAGATTCAAAATTGATGAAAGACCTCAATGTGAGACAGGACTCCATCAAAGTCCTGGAGGACAACACAGGCAGCAACTTCTTCGAACTCAGCCACAGCAACTTCTTCCTAGAAACATCTCCAAAGGCAAGGGAACTAAGGGCAAAAATGAACTATTGGGACTTCATCAAGATCAAAAGCTTTTGCACAGCAAAGGAAATAGTCAACAAAACCAAAAGACCGCTGACAGAATGGGAGAATATATTTGCAAATGACATATCAGATAAGGGCTAGTTTCCAAAATCTATAAAGAACTTCAAACTCAACACCCAAAGAACAAATAAATGGGCAGAAGACATGAACAGACATTTCTGCAAAGTGGACATCCAATTGGCCAAAAGACACATGAAAAAGTGTTCATTATCACTCAGCATCAGAAAAATACAAATCAAAACCACAGTGAGATACCACTTCACACCAGTCAGAATGGCTAAAATTAGCAAGTCAGGAAATGACAGATGTTGGTGAGGATGCAGAGAAAGGGGAACTCTCCTACACAGTTGGTGGGCATTCAAACTGGTATAGTCACTCTGGAAAACAGTATGGAAGTTCCTCAAAAAGATGAAAATAGAGCTACCCTATGACCCAGCAATCACACTACTGGTTATTTACCATAAAGATACAAATATCATGATCCGAAGGGACATGTGCACCCAAATGTTTATTGTAGCAATGCCTACAATAGCCAAACTATGGAAAGAACCTAGATGTCCATCAATAGGTGAATAGATAATGTAGAGTGGTATATATGTAATGGAATACTATTCAGACATCAAGAAAAACAAAATCTTCCATTTGCAATGACATGGATGAACCTAGAGGGTATTATGCTAAGCGAAGTAAGTCAGTCAGAGAAATACAAGTATCACATGTTCTCTCCCATATGAAGAATTTGAGAGTCAGGGTGGGGGAACATGGGGGTTGGGGGAGGGAAATGAAACAAGATGGGATCCAGAAGGAGACAAACCATAAGAGACTCCTAAATTCACAAAATGAACTAAGGGTGTCTGGGAGGTGGGGGAGCGTAGGGATAGGGTGGCTGGGTTGTGGACATTGGGGAGCGAGGGTGATATGGTGAGTGTTATGAAATGTGTTAGCCTGATGATTCACAGACATGTACCCTGGGGCAAATAATACATTATATTTTAACAAAAAGTTAAAAAAAATGAAATCTTACCATTTGCAATAATCTGGATGGAAATCAAATGAAATGAGTCAAGCAGAGAAAGAAAATCATATGATTTCAGTGATACATTTAATTTAAGAAACAAATCAGTGGATCATAGGAGAACAGAGGAAAAAATAAGTCAAGATTAAACCAGAGTAGGAGACAAACAATAAAAGATTTAATCATAGGAAACAAACTGAGGTTTCCTGGTTGGTAGAGGGGTGTAGGCATGGGTAACTGGGGGATGGACATTGGGAGGATTCATGATATAATGTGCACTGAATATTATATAAGGCTGATGAAACACAAGCCCATAACTTTGAAACCAATAATACATTGTATGTCAATAAATTGTTGATAATACATTGTATATTAATAAATTGATTTAAATAAAACACATTTAAGAAAAAGGCACACAAATTTAAACCCAGAATGAGAAATGTATTCATCCTACTATATACTGATTAGTATAATAATGAAGCATAAACAAGTATTGGTAAAGAAGTAAAAAAAATGGAGTCCTAATACTTTGCCATTAATAATGTATAATGTCACAGCTACTATAGAAAACATTTTGGACGTTCCTTAAAAAGCAAAACATATTACCATATAATCCAATTGTACTCTTAGGTATATACCTAAAACATTTTATAAAAGGAAATAAAAATATACTTGTATACCAGTGTGAATTACAGCATTATACACAATGGTGAAAGGTGCAAAAATCAAATTTCCATCAACGGATACATGAAAAACAAAAAACAAAGGAAATCAAAAACTCTGATGTATATCAAATAGGATATTCCTTAGAAATACAAATGATGATATGATACATGCTATAACATCGATGAATCTTAAAAACTTGCTAACTTAAATAAACCAGATAAAAAGAGAACACATATTGGTTAATTCTACTTATATGAGGTGACTACCTTCAGAAACTTCATCTAAGGTCACTCTCAGGACCTGAGGCTGAACTTAGGTCCTGAGTCTAAGGGATTCAGAAACTTAACAGAACAGAAAGTAGATTAGAGGGAGCTGCTTCTCCCTCTCCTTCTCCCTTTGCCACTCCCACCTGTTTGTGCTCTCTTGCTCTCTTTATCAAATTTAAAAAAAATAAACTCTTTAGATCTATCACTTGAAGAAAGGGATACAAAAGCAAAAATAAACTATTTCAAGTTTATCAAAATAAAAGCTCCTAAACAAAAGTGAAATGATCAGCACCGTTAGAAGGCAATCTGCAGAATATGAGAAGACATTACAAATGACATATCTGAAAAAAGACAGGTATCCCAAATAGGTAAGAATTTATAAAATTCAACACACTAAAATAATCGGATGTATAATCCAATTAAAATGTAGGCAGAACACATGAATAGATATTACCTAATGAAGAAATACAGATAAGAAACAGACATATCAAAGGATGTCCAACATTAATCGTCAGCAGGCAAGGACAATTCAAAATTACAAGATATCACCTTACACATGTGAAAATGGTTAAAATCAACATCACAAGAAACAATAGTCACTGGCTGGGATGTGGAGAAAGGGGAACCCTCTTATACTTTTTGTGGAAAAACAAACTGATGCAGCCACTCTGGAAAACAATATAGAAGTTCATCATAAAGTTAAGAAATAGAACTACCATATGGTCTGGCAATAGTGATACCAGGTATTTACCCAACGAATAGAAAAATTCTTACTCAATGGGATACATGAACACCAATGTTTACAACATCATTATATACAATAGACAAAATATGGAAACAATCCAAGTGTCCATTGACTGATGAACAGATAGAAAAGTGTTATTTTTTTACAATGTGATATGATTTCACTCATGTGGAATTTAAGAAAAAATAATGTATAAGAGTGTAACAGAGAAAAACCAAAAGACAGTTTTTTTACTATATATTAAAATTTTTCTTTCCCATTTTTTATTACGTTCAGTTAGCAATTCCTTTTTTTAATTTAATTTAATTTATTTTTTTAATAGCTCAAACAAGTGTTCTGCTTCTAATAATGCTCCAAGATTCATTGTTCAGGCTCCACACTCAATGCTCCGTGCAATACGTGCCCTCCTCAATACCCACCACCAGACTCACCCATCACCCCACCTCCGACCCCTCAAAACCTTCAGTTTGTTTCTCCTCATCCAATTTCCACCAATACACCCTTCCTTTTCTTCTCCTAATGTCCTCCATGTTTTGCTTCATACTTAAGGAAAACCATATAATAAATGACTCTCTCCTTGACTTATTTCACTCTGCATAATGTCTTTCAGTCCTGTCCACGTTGATACAAATGTTGAGTATTCATCCTTTCTGATGAAGGAATAATATTCCCTTGTATATATGGAACACATCTTCTTTATCCATTCAACTGTTGAAGGGCATCTTAATTCTTTCCACAGTTTGGCTATTGTGGCCATTCCTGCTATGAACATTGGGGTTCATGTGGCCCTTCTTTTAACTGTATCCTTATGTTTGTGATAGATACCCAGTAGTGAAATTGAAGGATCATAATGTAGCTCTATTTTTAATTTCTTCAGGAATATCCACACTGTTTTCCAAAGTGGCTGCAACAACTAGCATTCCCACCAACAGTGGAAGAGGGTGCCCCTTTCTCCACATCCTCTCCAACATTTGTGGTTTTCTGCCTTGTTGATTTTGGCCATTCTAACTGCTGCAAGGTGGTATCTCAGTGTGGTTTAGATTTGAATCTCCCTGATGGCTAATGATGATGAAGATTTTTTCATGTGTCTGATAGCCATTTGTATATCTTCTTTGGAGAAGTGTCTGTTCATGTCTTCTGCCCATTTTTTGACCTGATTATCAGTTTTTTGAGTGCTGAGTTTGAGGAATTCTTTATAGATCTTAGGTATTGACCTTTTTTGTAGTAACATTTGAAAATATCTTCTACAATTCTGTGGGATGCCTGTTGGTCTTGTTGACTGTTTCCTTTGCTGTGATGAAGATTTTAATCTTGATCAATCCCAAAAGTTCATTTCTGCTTTTCTTTTCCTTGCCTTTGGAGACACGTCTTGAATGAAGTTGTTGTGCCTGATGTTGATAAGGTTACTGTCTATGTCCCTTCTAGCATTTTGAAGGATTCCTTCATCACATTGAGGTCTTTTATCCATTTTGAATTTATCTTTGTTTATGATGTAAGAGAATGGTCAAGTTTCATTCTTCTACATACAGCTGTCCAATTTTCCCAGCAATATTTATTGAAGAGACTGTCTTTTTTACACTAGATATTTTGTGCTGCTTTGTCAAAGAGTATTTGACCATAAGAGTTGTGGGTACATAGCTGGGCTCTCTACTCTGTTCCACTGGTCTATGTGTATGTTTTTGTGCCAGTAGCATGCTTTCATAGTGATCACAGTTTTGTAGTAAAGATTGAAATCAGGCAATGTGATTTCCACAGATTTGTTTTTCTTTTCCCACATTTCCTTTGCAATCCAGGGTTTTTCTGATCCCATACAAATTTAAAGATTGTTCCAGCACTTTAAAAAATGATGGTGGAATTTAGATTTGTATGGCATGAATATATAGATTCTTCTAGGCAGTATAGACATTTGAACAATATTTATTCTTTCCATCCATGCACATGGAATGCTTTTCCACCTTTTTGTGTCTTCTTCAGTTTCTTTTATGAGTATGCCATAGTTCCTCGAGTACAGATCCTTCACCTCTTTGGTTAGGGTTATTCCCAGATAAACTTTCTAGTTCTTGGTGCTACAGTAAATGGAACTGGTTCTTTAATTTCCCTTTCCATATTTTCATTGCTAGAGTATAGGAAAGCAACTAATTTATGTGCATTGATTTTGTATCCTGTCACATTACTGAATTGCTGTATGATTTCTAGTACTTAGGGGGTGGAGTCTTTTGGGTTTTCCATATAAAGCATCTGTCATCTGTGAAAAGAGAGAGAGTTTGTCTTTTCTTTGCCAATTTAAATATATTTTGTATCTTTTTGTTGTCTGATTGCTGTCGCTAGGTCTTCTAGTACTATGTTGTACAAGAGTGGCAATACTGAGTATGGTTGTCATGTTCCTGATCTCAAAGGGAAGGCTGTCAGTTTTCTCCCATTGAGAATAATATTCACTGTGGGCTTTTCATAGATAGATTTTATGAAGTTGAGGAATGTTCCTTCTATCCCTGTACTTTGAAGCGTTTTAATCAGGAACGTATGCTGAAACCTTTTAAATGGTTTTTCTACATCAATTGAGAGGAACAGGTATTTCTTCTCTCTTCTCTTATTGATTTGTTTTATCACATTTATTAATTTGTGAATGCTGAACCACCTTTGAATCCCAGAGATAAATCCCACCTGGTCATGGTGGATAAACTTTTTAATGTGTTTTGTAGCTTCTTGCCTAGAATCTTGTTGAGAATCTTGTCATCCATATTCAACAGGGTTATTGGTATTAAAATCTCCTTTTTGAGGGGGTCTTTGCCTGGTTTGGGGATCAGGGTATTACTGGCTTAATCAAAAGAGAATGGAAGTTTCCCCTCAGTTTCTACTTTTTGAACATGTTTCAGGAGAATAGGTATTATTTCTTCTTTGAATATTTGGTAGAATTCTTCAGGGATTCCATCAGATTGTTGGCTCTTGTTCCTTGGGAGGTTTTTGATCACTGCTTCAATCTCGTTACAACTATTGGCCTATTCAAATTGCTAATTTCTTCCTTTTTCAGTCTTGGAAGTTCATAGGTTTCCAGGAGTGTATCCATTTCTTCTAGGTTGCTTAACTTATTGGCATTTAGCTGTTGATAATAATTTCTGATGATTGTTTCTATTTCCTTTGGATTCGTCATGATCTCTCTCCTTTCATTCATAATTTTATTAATTTGGCTCCCTTATTGTTTCATTTGGATTAATTTGGCCAGCGGATTGTCCATTTTTTAAAAATATTTTATTTATTTATTTGACAGATAGAGATCAGATGTAGCTGAGGCAGGCAGAGAGAGAGGAGGAAGCAGGATGCCTGCTGAGCAGAGAGCCTGATAAAGGGCTTGATACCAGTACCCTGATATCACAACCCCAGCTGAAGGCAGAGGCTTAACGCACTGAGTCACTCAGGTGCCCCTGGTTTGTAGATCTTATTGATTCTTCCAAAAAACCGACTTCTGGTTTCATTGATGCATAAACTGTTTCTCTATTTTGTAACTCATTAATCTACGTTCTAATCTTGATTATTTCCCTTCTATTTTGTGGGTTTGGCTTAATTTGTTGTTGAATTTCCAGTTCTTTAAGGTGTAAAAATATGGTGTATTCGAGATTTTTCAATTTTTTGAGTCAGACTTGGTGGCTATACATCTCCCCCTTAGGACCGTCTTTGCTATATCCTATATGTTTTATATTATATTAAAATATATATTATAACTTATTATAATATATATTATATATTATAAATTATATTTACATTTTTGGATCTTCTTGGAGAACTGACCTTTTAAGACTGTGTAGTGTCCTTCTGTATCTCTGACTATAGTCTTTAGCATAAAATCTAATTTGTCTGATATGAGAATAACTACTTCAGCTTTCTTTTGATGCCCTTCACTTTCAATCTGGATGTAGCTTTAGGTTCCATATGTGTCTCTTTTCAACAGCATATGGGCAGGTCTGTCATTTTATCCATTCTGCAACCCTGTGTTTGTGGAGGATTTAAGCTGTTCACGTTGAGAGTGATTATTGAAGGATAAAGGATATTGAAGGATTAGTTTTTATTGATGTCATGTTGCCCGTGATGTCCTTGTTTCTATAGATTTTAAGTTTCTGTTCTATGTCATTCATCGGTTCTGTTCTTTCTTCTTTTATAGAACCAACTTTATTATTTCTTATAGTGCCAGCTTGGTGGACACATGCTCTTAAACGTTGCTGCTCTTGCAATATTTTTATCTCTCCATCCATTTTGAATGTAAGCCTTGTTGGTAAAGTACTCTTGGCTGCATGTTCTCCTTTAGTTCTCTGAATATATCATGTTAGCGCTTTCTGGCTTGTCAGGTTTCTGTGGACAGATCTGACATTATTCTGAGGGGTCTTCTTCTGTATGTAAGGAATCTCTTCCCCCTAGCTGCCCTGAGGAACTCTTGTCTAAAATTATAATTTGAGAATCTCACAATCAAGTGTCTGGATATCTTTCTAGAGTCATTGATCTTGGGGGATTTTATTTTCTGCCTTTTGGACATGAACACTTGTCCCATTTAATATTATGCCTCCTTCAGAGAAAGGTTGAATATAGGACAAAATGGACTAAAATAAAGCTTATATCTATAAAAATATAGGTGTGTGAAAATACAAGTTAAAACTATGAAAAATATGTTGATATAATAGACATGTACTTGAAATGAGGAGAAAACAAAAAGAAAATTACAACAGAGACAAAAGCATGGGAAAGGAGGAAAAAAAAGAAAAAGAAAAGAGAATTTTATCTGAGAAATCAACAAGTCATGTGGCCACAGGTGAACTTCAATATACATTTTCCCCTTGGCATTGTGATTTTATAATTTTTAGGTTACATAGGACTGTCATCCACCTGTCCTTCCACCCTGTCTTCTGGGGGAAGTCCTGCCATGCTGTTTCTCAAGTAATCTTGCTAGGGTGCATTTGTCCCACCCCTGTCATGGGGAGGGGCTCAGTGGAAACCCATTCTTCTTTGTGCCTTCCCCCCAAGACCCCGGGGCTTTCTCTGCCTATTCAGAGGATCAGAGCAAAAATGTATTCAATCATCTGGCACAGAACAGAAAATCTGTCTTCCTTCTTTAATAAACCCTCCAATACAAAATGTCTCCACTTCTGCATACACCACTGAAAATCGCAACCTCTCATGGTGTCCACACAAAGCAACTCTCTCAGAGGTGGTCTCAGGGTCCCAGGAGTGTCTCTACCCTTTGCGATTCTAAAACTATGAATATCCATGGGCTCACACATTCTCCCAAAGCTCTGGAATCAGGTCTTGGTTCCACTCTAAAGCCCTTTCCTGGCCACTACCTCATGTGAGTTGTTGTCTGGTCATGAACGCAAGTCCCAGGATTTTTTCAGGTTGTTCAAAGAGGGGCCATTATCTTGATGAAGTCCCAAAAGTTCATTTCCGCATTTGATTCCTTTGTCTTTGGAGACATATCCTGAAAGAAGTTGCTGTGGTTGATGTCGAAGAGGTTACTGCCTATGTTCTCGGTAGGATTTTGATAGCTTCCTGTCTCACATTGAGGTCTTTTATCCATTTTGAGTTCATCTTCATGTATGGTGTAAGAGAATGGTCAAGTTTCATTCTGCTACATATAGCTGTCCAATTTTCCTAGCACTATTTATTGAAGAGACTGTCTTTTTTCCACTGGATATTTTTTCCTGTTTTGTCAAAGATTATTTGACAATAGAGTTGCGGGTCCATATCTGGGCTTTCTATTCTGTTCCACCGGTCTATGTGTCTGTTTTTGTGCTAGTACCATGCTGTCTTGGTGATCACAGGTTTCTAGTAAAGCTTTAAATCAGGCAATGTGATGCCCCCAAGTTTTGGGACTACATAAAGATAAAATGCTTCTGCACAGCGAAGGAAACAATCAACAAAACAAACAGGCAAACCATGGAATGGAGAAGATATTTGCAAATGACACTACAGCAAAGGTCTGATATCTAAGATCTATAAAGAACTACTCAAACTCAACACCCACAAAACTTATAATCACATCAAAACATGAGAAGACATGAACAGCCATTTCTCCAAAGAAGACATACAAATGGCTAACAGACACATGAAAAAATGTTTATCATCTTTAGCCATCAGGGAGATTCAAATCAAAACTACACTGAGATACCACCTTGCACCAGTTAGAATGGCCAAAATCAACAGGGCAATCAACAACAAATGTTGGAGAGGGTGTGGAGAAAGGGGAACCCTCTTACACTGTTGGTGGGATTGCAAGCTGGTGTAGCCACTTTGGAAAACAGTGTAGAGATGCCTCAAGAAATTAAAAGTAGAGCTACGCTATGATCCCGCCATTGCACTACTGGGTATATACCCAAAAGATGCAGATAGTTTACAAAGAAGGGCTACATGTTTCCCAATGTTCATGGCAGCAATGTTCACAATTGCCAAACTGTGGAAAGAACCAAGATGTCCTTCAATAGATGAATGGATAAAGAAGATATGGTACATACACACAATGGAATATTATGCCTCCATTAGAAAGGATGAATATCCAACTTTTGTATCAACATGGATGGAACTGGACGAGATTATGTGGAGTGAAATAAGTCAAGCAGAGAGAACCAATTGCCTTATGGTCTTACTTATGTGCTGAGCATAAAGAAAAACATGGAGAGCATTGTGAGAAGGAAGGAAAAGGTGAATGGGGAAAATCAGAGGGGGAGATGAACCATGAGAGACTGTGGACTCTGAGCAACATACTGAGGGTTTAGGAGGGGTGGGGGTGGGGGGTATTGAGGAGGGCATGTATTGCATGGACCACTGGGTGTGGTGCATGAACAATTAATCTTGTAACACTGAAAAAATAAAATAAACTTTTTTGGGAAAAAAAAGAGAAGCCATTATTTACTGGCTGGATCATGGTTTATGGTGATCTGAGCCTCTTCCAGGTTACTGACAATAGCCTGCTTCCTGGTTCCAATACGTGGGCCTTCTACCATTTCCAGAATCCCCTTTTGCTCTGTGGTCCATTGTAACCTATGAACACAGTGACTTACTTATAATTCTGCCTTTTCCTTTCTAGACACCCCTCAGAGTGGGATGTCTCTCCCTACAGCATGTTTCTAAGGGTTCTGATTTTACACTTCAGTATTGTATCACTTTCCAGGAGCCACCTGATGGAGACTTACTCTCCTTCCTGTTTATCTTCTGATATCTCCCCACAGATTTACAATTCTGCATGCCCTTCCTTCCCAAAAGCAGTCACATTTCTGCTTGTAGAGATCCAGATATATTTTCTTACATCGCAGTCTGTTTTCATTGTGTTCAAAATGGTTTTATATATATCCAAGTCCAAATTCATTCTTTGAGGCAGTAAACAACACTAACTCCTGCATCTGAGGGGTGTCTCAGATCTAGATCTTCAATTTTGTGAAGGTTTTTTGCAATACACTACCCTACTAAAATAACATTTATGGATTGTTTTCAATGTTTAAATTATGCAGCTACAAGAATCATTTCACAGCATTTATATTTTAACATTTCCATTCTTGGGGCACCTGGGTGGCTCAGTC
>JAQQSY010000084.1:45154-60213 GCA_028646535.1 Procyon lotor
GTTTGGTATTATAGTTTCATTAGAAAGGAGTTGTTCTCAATTTGTTCTTTCCTGCCCAGATATGACCCTTCCTGATACAGATTGGAAACCTAATTCCTGTACAGGAATGGATGAGTCAAAAGTCAAACATGGGAAGCATGCCAATAGTTCTTGTGTTACAGTTACAATTCACATCAAGGAAAGAGAGCAAAGGTCAGGGCAGTATGTGGACTCAGGAATTTTAATAGAAAAACTATATTTAGCCACCAGAACTGGTAGCACTATTTGGAGTAGGTCAAATTTTTTCAGGTAAAGCAAAAGTAGAAATGATATATGTAATATCCAGCATCTGAAGTCAATCTTAATACACTTCTCTTGATGTATTTCTAAAAAAATCTAGAAAAGAGATGTTCTCATATGGATAAAAACATTTTGTTAACATAAAACTAATATTTGTGCCCATTTTTGGGGTTGTGTTTTCACTTTTTTGATGGTGTCTTTGAAGCACATGGGTCAAAATAACTTCGGTGTTGTTCAAGCTATCATTTTTTTTTTTTTGATGATTACGATTTTGTTATTGTATTAAAGAAGATTCTACCTAACCTAAAGTAATAAAAATATAATTCTAATTTCTAAGAGTTTTTTTATACTTCGTTCTTTATTTAGGTTGATGACTCAATTGAATTAATTTCTGTCACTTTGTAAGAAAGGAATTTAGCTTATTTATTTTGCATATGGATATTTAGCTGTCTCAGCATCATTAATTTTTATTTATTTATTTACTTTTATTATGGTAAGAACACTTAAAATAGGAAAGTGGAACTATATCAAACTAAAAAACCTCTGCACAGCAAAAAAAATGATCAACAGAATGAAAAGGCAAAATGAGAGGAAATATTAGCAAACTCTGTATTTAATCAGGATTTAATATAAGGAACTCATATAGCAATAGTAAAATTAAATTAAATGTAAATAAATAAATAAAATATGATTTTATAATGGGGGGAGAACTAAAGTGAGTTTTATCCAGAGAAGACACATACACTTGGCCACAGGACCATTTATTGAAAAAAAAATTATTGTTTCCCTATTGTGTTATTTTGACACCCCTGTTGAGAAATAATTGGCTATTGATAATATTAAGTCTTATTTGGGATGCCTTTTAATTTATTCAGATAGTACTCCTTTCTTTCAAAAATGTTTTGGGGGCACCTGGGTGGCTCAGTGGGTTAAAACCTCTGCCTTCAGCTCAGGTCATGATCTCAGGGTCCTGGAATCAAGCCCTGGCCCTGAATTGGGCTCTCTGCTCAGCAGGAAGCCTGCTTCTCTCTCTCTCTCTCTCTCCGCCTGCCTCTCTGCCTACTTGTGATCTCTCTTTCTCTGTCAAATAAATTAATTAAATTAAATTAAATTAAATTAAAAAAGGAAATTCAAGTTATGTAGATGGAAAACTACAAAACTTTTTTTTTAAAGATTTTATTTATTTATTTGACTCTCTTTTAAAGATTTATTTATTTGACTTATTTATTTATATTGATCTCTCTCTCTTTCTCTCTCTCTGTCAAATAAATAAAATCTTAAAGAAAAAATATTACTAATCATACCACAGGAATTAAAAAATATAAAGAAATAAAAGCCATCCAAATTGTTAAGGAAAAAGTAAAACTCTCATTATTTGCAAATGACATTATACTATAAACAGAAAAGACTCCACCAAAAAACTACTAGAAATGATAAATGAATTCAGTAAAGTTGCAGGGAAATTCAAAATCAATGAACAGAAAACTGTTGCATTCCTGTACACTAATAATGAAGCAGCAGAAAGTGAAATTAGGAAAACGAATCCAATTTATTATTGCACCAAACAATAAAATATGTAGGAATAAATTTAATCAAAGTGGTGAAAGACCTGTGCCTGAAAACTGTAACACACTGACAAAAGAAATTCAAGATGACACAAAAAAACGGAAAGACATTCCATACTCATATTTGGTAGAACAAATATTGTTAAAATGTCTATATTACCCAAAGCAACCTACAGACTTAACATAATCCCTATCAAAATTCCATTAGTATTTTTCACAGAACAATCCTAAAATTTGTGTAGAACCATAAAAGAGCTCAAATAGGCAAAGCAATATTGAAAAAGGAAAATGTAACTGTAGTATCACAATTCCAGATATCAAGTTACCTTACAAAGCAAGACTAATTAAAATAGTATGTTGCTGGCATAAAAATAGACACGTAGATCAATGAAAAAGAAAACAAAAGCCAGAAATATACCCATGATTATATGGTCAATAAATCTTTGACAAAGGAGGGATGACTATACAATGGGGAAAAAACAGTCTCTTCAACAAATAGGAAAACTGGACAACTACATGAGGAAGAATGAAACTAGACTACTTTCTTTCACAAAATAAACTCAAAATGGATTAAAGACCTAAATATGAGACAGGAAACCATAAAAGTCCTAGAAGTGAACGCAGGCAGTAATTTCTCTGACACTGGACATAGCAATTTCCCTAGTTTGTCTCCTGAGGAAACTGAAATAAAAGCAAAAATCAACTATTAAAACTACATCAAAATTAAAAGTTTCTGCAAAGCAAAGGAAAGAATCAACAAAACTAAAGGCAACCTACAGAATGGGGAAGATATTTGTAAAGGACATATCTGATACAGGGCGTTAGTATCCATAAAGAACTGATACAACTTACCACCTAAAACCCAAATAAATCCAATTTAAAAATGGTCAGAACACATGAACAGACATTTCTACAAAGAAAATATACAGATGGCAACAGGCACAGGAAAAGATGCTCAATGTCACTCATCATCAGGGAAATACAAATCAAAACTCCAATGAGATATCACCTCACACCTGTCCCAGTGTGTGGCTAAAATCAACAAAAGAAGTAACTACCAAGTGTGGCAAGGATATGGATAAAAAGGAACCCTCTTGCACTGCTGGTGGAAATGCAAACTTAGGGGACATGGTGGAAAATACATGAGGATTTCTCAAAAGATTTAAAAATGTAACTACCCTATAATCTGTTAAGAAGTTAGGCGTGATCAAGGAGAGATAAAGCAGATGTTGGCCATACCCTCAGAGTCATGCCCAAGGGTTAACAGCCACACCTGTTGGAGTGTGGCTTTAGAGCCACCTCTGAGGGCTAACAGATCGAGACCCAGCCATAGAGGTGGCTTAAAAGCCACAAGGGAACTTCGGAGAGCTGAACTTGTGCACAAAAGGTGCAACTTGCCCTTAGGGTCACAGCGAAAGGTCCTTAGAAACTCATAAACACACAATACATAAATAGATACAATTATAACAGAATGCAGCATGGGTAGGCACATGCACAGAAACCAAAATGTTGTACATCCACCAGCTCTCAATAAAAAATGTCAACCAAAGCCAAATTTACATATATACAAAACAAACAGACTTAAAAGGATGCAGCTAGAGCTTTTCAGTGCCATTGCCACTGTTGCTACAGCAGTGACCCACTTTTACTCTTGAAAGTGTATTATACTTAACTACTTAATACACTACCTCCCCATTCTGGTCTCGGTTCTCCAATTCTTTGGTGCATGTGGGACGAGAACCAAGTGACCTGGGAACAGATTCAGTAATCACACTACTGGGTATTTACCCACTTCTAGTGGAAGTAGTATCAGATCTCATTTAACAAGTAGACCAGAGCACACGTACATAAAACTCACCGCTCTCTGGCCAAGGACTAAACACTGCCTGCAGGCAAGGAAAGCCTCTGCAGACTACTGGCCTGAAGGATAGAGCAGCCAAAACATAGCAGCAGAGCACATGCAGCACACACCAGAGACACTCTTGGAAGTGCCAGGCCCTGAACACTATATGACTTCTTCATAAGATCATTCCTCTCAGAAACAGGAAACATAACAGGCTTTTCTAACACACAGAAGACAGAGACTTAGACAAAATGCCAGAACAGAGGAATTCATCCCAAATAAACCAAAATAAGGTGACAGCCAGTGATCTAAATGAAACACATATAAGTAATACGCTCCATGGAGAATTTAAAGCAACAATCAAAGATAATTGGTGGGCTTGAGAAAAGAAAGGAAGGCTTCAGGGAGAAGTCTCTACTATCCAAAGTAATTTACAGAATCAATGCAATCCTTATCAAAATACCAACTGTGTTTTTTCACAGAACTAGAACAAAAAATCCTAAAATTTGTATGGAACCACAAAAGGCCCCCAATAGCCAGAGTAACCAGAAAAAAGAAAAACACAGCTGGAAGTATCAAATTCCTAATTTCACATTATACTACAAAGATACAGTAATCAAAACACTATGGTACTGGCACTGAAAAAGACAAAAGATCAATGGAATAGAAGAAAAAGCCCAGAAATAAACCCATAATTATGTCAATTATTCTTTGACAGAGGAAGCAAGAATATGCAACAGGAAAAAGGCAGCCTCTTCAATAAATGGTGTTGGAAAAACTAGACAGCGACATATAGAAGAATAAAACTGCATCACTTTCTTTTACCATGCAGAAAATAAATTCAAAATGGATTAAAGAGCTAAATGTGAGACCTGAAATCATAAAAATCCTGGAAGACAGCACAGACAGTAATTTCCTGACATTGGTTATAGCATTTTTCTAGGTATGTCTTCTGAGGCAAGGGAATCAAAAGCAAAAATAAATTATTGGGACTTCATCAAAATAAAAAGCTTCTCCACAGGAAAAAAAAGTCAACAAAACTAAAAGGCAACCTACAGAATGGGAGAAGATATTTGCAAAAGACATATCTGACAAAGGGTTAATATCCAAAATATATAAAGAACTTACACATCAACATAAAAAAACTAATAATTCAATTATTAAATGGGTAGAAGTCATGAACAGGCATTTCTACAAAGAAGACGTACAGATGGCCAACAGACACATGAAAAGATGCTCAATATCACATATTGTCAGGGAAATACAATTCCAAACTCCAGTGAGATATCACCTCACAACTGTCCCAGTGGCTAAAATCAAAAACACAAGAAACAGGGGCGCCTGGGTGGCTCAGTCGTTAAGCATCTGCCTTCGGCCCAGGTCAGATCCCAGGGGCCTGGGATCGAGCCCCGCATCAGGCTCTCTGCTCTGCGGGAAGCCTGCTTCTCCCGCTACCATTCCCTCTGCTTGTGTTCCCTCTCTCGCTGTGTTTCTGTCAAATAAAAAACAAAACAAAACAAAACAAAAACACAAGAAACAACAAGTGGTAATGATGTGGAGAAAAGGAAATCTCTTGCACTGCTGGTAGGAATGCAAACTGGTGCAGCCACTGTGGAAGATCATATGGAGGTTCCTCAAAAGTTAAAAAGAGAACTACCCTATCATCTAGTAATCACATTACCGCGTATTTACTCAAAGAATACAAAATCACTATTCAAAAAGATATATGCACCCCTATGTTTATTATAGCATCATTTGTAACAGCTAAATTATGGAAGCAGCCCAAGTGTCCATACGTAGAGGAATGGATAAAGAGGTGGTATATATATATGACGGAATATTACTCATTGAAAAAAATTAAATAATAAAATCTTGCCATTCCCAATGACATGGATGGAACTAGAGAGTATAAGGCCAAGTGAAACAAGTCAGAGAAAGACATATACCATATGGTTTCACTCATATACGGAATTTAAGAAACAAAACAAATGAACAAAGTTAAAAAAAAGACAAATGATAAAACACACTTTTTTAAAAAAATCTTACTTATTTATTTGACAGAGAGAAATCACAAGTAGGCAGAGAGGCAGGCAGAGAGAGGGGGGAAGCAGGCTCCCTGCAGAGCAGAGAGTCCAATATGGGTCTCCATCCCAGGACCCTGAGATCATGACCCGAGCCGAAGGCAGAGGCTTTAACCCACTGAGCCACGCAGGCACCCCATAAAACATTCTTAACTACAGAGAACAACAGATAGTTATCGGAGGGGAGGTGGGCTGGAGGATGGGTGAAATAGGTGAAAGGGATTAAGAGTAATACTTATCTTCATGAGCAGTGAGTAAGAATTGTATAAAATTGTTTAATCATTCCATTGTACTCCTGAAACTAACATAACATTGTATGTTAACTATACTGGGATTAAAATAAAATAAAAAATAGTAAAAAATTTAAAAATTCAAAAAAAATTTAAAAAGAATTTAATAGATTGGGATGTTTAAATACAGTATCATTCTTTGAATTAATGTGAAACACTGATTTAACAATTGGCAATTGATCTTTATATTTGTATAAAATATAAATATGTATTTTAATTCTAATATTCAAGAATTGGCTACTCTTAAAATTGTTAAGATATAATATTAAACACCAACTTAAACATATAAATATAATACCCACCCCACTACTTAAAAACTGCATAACCTTTGGAAAGCAAGTTTGTGCTGTGTTTTCTTATTTGAAAATGGGTATGAGGAAGGATTCTATTTTCTAGGATTATCATGAGGATTTATACAAATAATTTAGGATCAGAGGATTCAAGAATATGATCTATTAATGTCACGTCTTGGTGATATCAGTCTCTAAATGTCCATATCTTGTTCAAAGTTTGCCTTTTTATGCCATCTGTGTGGTAAGTCCTGTAGAAAAGCAAGGGGTATGCTTTTTCACTTTCTATTGCCTGGAGTTGTCAGCTTTACCAGGATTCCACTGCACACATACTTTCAAACTTGCCAATACACATTCTTGGCTACAGATTACCCAGGCTACTTCTGTCAATTCATCCTCAAGTCAAGTTAGTGCTATAAATACATAATTGACTTCCAAGGATGGCATAAAAATCCCTTGGGAGCCACCTGAGTTTAGGAAAGGACACTGTTTTCTCTCTACCTTTAACCTTTCATGTGCAACACTTGAGTTTTTATCTTACCATTTGTCTTCTAAAACTCACACTTTCCACCATGCAGTGCCTGCCCTTTCTCTATTTGGGCCTCACAGTTCAATGATACAGACAAAGACAACAAGGAATGGCAGAACAGTTTACTTTACAATAATGGTATTACCCTCTAGACAAACAAAACATGTCTTCAATAGAAATATTTTTCTTCTTTTCCATTTATCAGAGACTCATAGTCCTCTGATTCTTTCCTCGTAATTTTCTTAAATATGAGACTTGGAACACTAAACTAAATTTTACTAATGAAATATTACATGCAAAATTAACAAATGTTAAGCAACTTTGAACAAGAAAATATTCATAGAAAACAGTAATTCTGAGTCTCTTGCAATGTCATTTTTTAAAATATCTCTTTTCTTTATCACTGGAAATCTTTATACCTGAATATTTATTATATTCCACTGAAACACATGGCAGAAGCAGTATTTGAACCTGTGCAGTTTGACTCCAAACTGCCTTGTTTCATATTATACTCTTTCCACTGAATTGCACTTTCTGATTTTCTCTGAACAAGACTGAAACAATTTCCAAAAATAGTGTAGACAACTAAAAGCCAGAAATAAAATAATAAAACTTGAAATGTTTTAAAAAAATACTAAAAGCTTGATTTTATTAAATGTTAAGATTAATATAAGTCAGTAAAATATTTTTTTATTTTACTTTTTTTATTTTGTCCTGATAAAATCTTAATGCATTTCTTAGTATTTTGAAATTCATAAAATGACTATTAGATTTCTATGTATGCAACTAAAGATAATTCTCTTTCTTCACAAAACAAACTTCAAATTAATTTTTGTACTCCTAAAAATGAAATTTTATTGACAATCATATTTTAGGTAAAAAGGGAAAGCAGGGATTTTTTTATTATAAAATAAAAATATTCTCAGTACTTTCTAGATTAATGTGGAATTCTAAGGAACAATTAACTGTATGTGGCTGTGGAGCAAAAACTATAGCAAATACCAAATGACAAATTAGTATGTAATTTATTGCCATTGTTGCAACAAGTATAAGTGCCCAATATTCCTAGTAGAGACACTCAATATTAATCAATTAATGAGAGAGACATTTAAGTAGGAAGAATATAAATGTGAGCCAGAACAGTTATTAAAAACTGCAAAGAATGTTGTGTGTGAACAGAATGTTGAAAGAAAAAATATTTGCATTAAAGGACTGAAAGTCACATTAGGAATATAGAAAAACAGGAATATATGAAAGAGGTGACCCTAGACTGAAGTGTAGCAGTAAAAAGACAAGTCAAGTGCAGTTGGAGGAATCCTTTTGAAAGTAGTAAAACCAAATTCTGGCAGGATCAGACCTTTGAAATTGTTTTTTTTTTTTTGAAGATTTTACTTATTTATTTGACAGAGAGAGAGATCACAAGTAGGCAGAGAGGCGGGCAGAGGGAGAGGGAGAAGCAGGCTCCCTGCTAAGCAGAAAGCCCGATGTGGGGCTCGATCCCAGGACCCTGAGATCATGACCTGAGCCAAAAGCAGAGGCTTTAACTCACTGAGCCACCCAGGTGCCCCAGGCCTTTGAAATTCTGAGTTAATAAAACAAGCAAGAGCCTACTGCCAATGCAAGTCATGTAGTCTTTTTACAACTTCATATTTGTAATAGGTTCAAACCACAGGCCTGACACACAGATGAATAATTTGGGACAGCCTGCCTAACCATCGCATACTTTACACACACAAAATAATAAATTCACGGATGTTTTGAGAACAGCAGCTGAGGTAACATAAGTAAAGTGTTCAGTGAACAAACAGCAGTTAGTATTAATAAATGTTTCCTTCAAAGATCCATCAAGCTTTTGTTTTTTAAAAGACATTTAAAAAATTCTTAGGATCTTATATTTTGTAGAACTTGCCCCTTCTGTCTTTATCTTCCTCTGCCTCTGACAAGGCTCATCACAAGAAGATGCTTGGCAATAACTAAAAACCCAATTGCTGGAAGAGCTTTTGGGGTTTATTTGGTAAGGATTATATTGTCGCTGTTGTGTTAGATACATGAAAAAAATATAACTCGTAACAATTAAAAACAATCAAAACAAGGAAGAGAAGACTTCTTAAAAATATTATCATCTAGCCACTCAAATAAAACATCAGCATGTCTTCCTAGTCTTCTATTTCCCTGACGTTTTTCTATCCCTACACAAACATGCAGAAGGACATTAATAACTAACAATCAGTAGGGCAGTCAGTGAGAGAGTAAAAGTGCACCAAGTGTCCGTGTGTTGTGTGCACGTGTTTACGTTTTTATATGTGTATAAAAGTGAGCCTACAATATAGTATAAAAGGCACAGGAACAGAGCTGACATGAAATATATAATCTTATTTAAATTTAAACAGCTAGCTGGGGCAACTTTAGTGTTCTATATGATATTGATTTGGTGACAATTATTGGAATTTAATCAGTTCTTGAATTGAAGATCAATCAGCAGTTCACATTTAAAATTCTGGTTATGTGTGTGACAGTATATACTTGTACACTTTATTGGCACATTATTTTTTTCTAGAAAGAATACAATAATTAAACTATTTATAAATTTGATTTACATGCGTTTTGATGCCATATATTTATTGTAAAATAATTTAAAGTAACAAACTTTCAATTTTTGGACCTCTTATAAAGTATTCATTAATACTTTAAGGTATTCTATTCATTATTTCAAATAATCTGCACAATAACGGTAAGGGTTCCAAAAGGTATTTTCTAATACTAGGTGAGAAATATAATGCTAAGGGAGACTTTTGGTTGTCTTAGCTAATATACAAAGTAAGGGTAAGGATAATATTAGTGTAAACCTCTGAATCCAAAGTTCATTTGATTATATCACCTGCATTATTATAAAGTTAACAAAAATGAAATTATGCACATTTTATATAAGATTAATATTTTATGTAATAGGTGTCATTAATCAAAAAGCATTTTTATTGTATTGCTAGAACATATATCCTTCAGAAAGGTACTGGAGGAGATATCTGAAAAAAAGAAAACATATCATCTTACTTTTAAAAATTACACCACTCATATTGGTAAAATGACTTACAGCCAAAACAATAAATACAATAGGAAATCTGCTTATGATGATAGTGGGATGGACAATTTGGCAGTTGTTACAAAGAACTGAAGAGACAATTATGGAGGTAAGTGTCGAAGGAAAACATTCTGACTTAAGCAAGAAAAGGCCAAAGTAAGAAATATACAAAAGAGATTGAAGGACACAACATGAAGATCTAATATGTGAGGTATTGCCGAACTAGTGCTAAGAAATTCCCCAAACTGACTAAAATATCCAGGTGATTTGGTAAAGAATTCTTACTAAAAAATAAACACACACGCGCACACATGATTGCTTAAAGCAGGAAACAAAGAAAAAATTTCAAAAGAGAGAGAAAGAGAGTGAAAAGAACCTGAGAGAAGACTTCATGATGAAACCCTGGATTCTAGAAGGTAAGAAAATAAGGCCTGCAAACCAATGAAAGCGAAAAACTTCCAACCTAGAATTATTTACCAAAAGAAAACATCATTTTGGAGCGAAGAAGTAAAGGTATTTTGAGACAAAAACCAATTAATATACCACAACCAATTCTGCACTAAAAGAATACAAATGGTATCTTCAAACAAAAAGAACATGATCCAAGATTTAAACTCAGGGTTGAATTATAAAAGGTAGAAAAATTTATGAAATAAAATATAATTCAGTAAAGGAAATGTAGAGGCTAATTTTACTCCTATATATAGACACAAGAATCCTAAAAAAAAAAAAAAATTGGAATATAATTCATATACAGAATAGCAGAGTCTATATAAAATAATACTTACTTACCATTATGAATTTATTTTAATAATAAAAGATTGATTTACTACAAGAAAATTAATGAGAATAATTTGAACATTGGCATAGTGAAAGAGAAAATCATGTAAACATTTCAATAAATAAAGTTAATTATATCCTTCTTTGTACATTCTTGATAAAGAGCTCTTATCTAGGAACAGAGTCAGCCTAACTAACTAAACGTGATTTCTAAAGTATGGTGATATAATGAATAATGTTACAAATGACATACTTTTAAGATTAGAATAGACACAGTATTTCTACTGCCATCTGTTCGACTATAATTCTACTAAAGGTCCTAATCCATGATATAAGCCAATAAAATAAAATCTGTAAGAATTATGAAGGAAAAATATAACTTTATTTTTTATTTATTTTTTATTTTTTTGGAAAAATATAACTTTATTCACAGATAGTAAGTTTGTGTTCACAGAAAATAAAAGAGTATAGTCTATATGCTATTCACTGGTACTAACAAATAACATTAAATAAAAAGTTATTCGCAATCCCTTAAGAATAAGTTTAGCCAATGGAGGTAAATAAGTTTATAAGTAAAAATATGAAATATTACTATTTATAATTTCAAGAAACCTCATACAATGAAGTTACATAGATGTTCATAGATTAAACAAGCCAATATTTTAATAATGTTAATTTTCCACAAACTACCCACATTTTCTCTAGATATCTATTCACCTTGGAAATGATAACCATATTATTTTGTCTGTATCATCAGTTTTTCCCCCGCTGACACGCTGACCTTTAAACATGCAAAGTTCTAAGTTTATCTTAAATCAATTCTAGAGAAAAAGAACAAAATGAGGAACATTGCTAGATCAGATATGAAGTATTGTTATAAAACCTCATTTAATTAAGAGATCATAGTATTTGTTCAAAACTACATAGGCCAAACAAAGAAAATTGGGATCCAAACACCAAAACCCACCAATACTGGCATAGACATAGTATTAAGACATCCTTGTACAGAGCAATGAAGAAAAAGGTGTTTTTTTCAAAATGCTTGTGAAATCAATTTGATATTCATACCAGGAAAGAAATGTGGCCCATATATCACAGGATGCACAAATATCATTTCAGAATTAGCAGATCTTAATGTGAAAAGTGAACAATAAAATTCCTAGACTATATATGTATATAAAATATGTATATATATATATATTCATACAATATATCTTCAATAAATTCTTAGAAAATACATATATATATTATTTGTATAAATATATATAACTTCATAAACTTGGGTATGAGAAGACTTATTCACCAACGCATAAAATGTAAACAGTAAAAGAAAAAATAATAAATTATATTACATTAAAATTAAGATACTATTAAGAGACTGAAAACCAGGTCATAATGTTGGAGATTATGTTTGCCAAATATAAAACTGACAAAAAGCTTATTACCAAAATATAAATAACCTCTACAAATCAATAAGGAAATGATGAAAAACACAGAAGTAGAAATAGTGAGCAAGAAATGTGAACAGGCTCTTCACAACTTATACATCAAAATTATTGAAAACAGGGTATTCAATTTCATTATTAATCAACTAAATGCAAATTAAAAGCACAATGTAACACTGCTATACATTTTGTATAGCAGTATATATATACATGTATATACATTTTGTAACACTCCTATACAATGTATATACAAAATATAGACAGCTATACAATGTAATACTGCTATACATAAACTTTTTAAAATTAAAAAGATCGATGCACGTTTTGACAAGGGTACGAAGCAAAGCAACAGGAACCATTATACTTTTTAGGGAAAATGTCAGTTGGAGCAATCATTTTGAGAAATGGTCTGATATTATCTATTAATAGTGGAGATATCCATATAGTCCATTGAAGCAATGTTACTTATACATGAATATCCTACAGATATGGGTATGTGGACATGTGCACCAATATGGCTATGTTCACAGAATGGCTATGTTCACAGAAGAGCATTTATTATTTCCTGAAAGTGGAAATCACCCAAATTAGCATTAACTTATAAAGAGTATATAAAGTATGGCAAACTGCTATTATTGAGCAATAATAATGATTCAAATACAGCTACTAAAAAGGGGGAAATAATCTGATGGATAGACATTTCTTAAGAAATATAAATGATCAATTAAATTTAAAATTTAACAAAATGTAAAAATTATAGTAACAGATGATGCATTTTAGGTGGCAAAATCTTAAAAGTTACACATTTATTTTTCTAAAGGAGTCGAAATTTTGGTTAATCTGTACATGAGGAAGGAGAAATGATAGATGTTTGAAGTGTTTATACTATTCAGTGTCTTAATCTGGGCTACAACAATATTTGCACTGAAATAAATCACTGACTACTACCTTAATGTTTTTTTGCTGTTCATTGTCTATGCCATAATGAAATAACAATGCTAAAATAATTGAAAGGATAAAATAAAAAAGAACCATCGAGACATATGAGTTTCATTTATATTATGAGAAAAACAATATTAAATTAATTCATTTTAGCGCTAATTTAAAAATGGGGTTGTCCATATATTATAACTTTTAAAAAAGCTGTTCATTTTTATATTTCTTTCCTGTCTCTGCCTAACAGAGTTCAGTTTTCTTAACATCACTGTATAAATAATAAATATAATAAATATAATCACTTGGCTATAATATGATTTTTTTCTAAGAGTGCTTCCTTCGGTTGAGAAATGGCATAAAGTTATAAACTGAATTCAGAAGCATTGCTTAATGTTATTACAACGCTTATCATACTAGTTAATGTAGAAATGGGAACATCAAATATTCTATTAGAAACATTAATATTGGAGAAGATTACTTATTCAATAGTCATTATCATGCTACAATCCTTTCTCCCATGATACCACTCACTCATATGCTAACACTCATGAACACAATTTTGTCAACTGTAATAATATTTACAACTAATTTGTCACTCATTTTTCCATGCTGGAATGGAAAATTTCTTTATTCACTCATTCCATTTAATTATGATTTTAGGTGACTAGGTCACAGAGCTCCTTTATTCTTGGAGATAAATGTAAAATTATTACTTTTTTTTAAAACTGCTAAAACTTTTCAGGAAAATAAGCCAATCGAAATTTGGCTCTGGATATTAAATTTGAGGCTACATGATTGGGAGAAATCATAATTTGGTGGGACCAAGAATCAAATACTTCACTTGAAGCTAATGGTTTTAACTAAAACTAACTTTTACAGGAAGAGCCACATTTCAAGTACTCCATAACTACAGATGGCTGGTGGGTACCCCATTACCAGTGTAGAATTATAGAATATTTTCATTCTTACAGTTCTATTGTATAGCATTAGTAAGCACTACAGGCCACACACATGAATTTGTGACAGAAATTACTTTCCATTTACTGGTGGGTTAGGCAGAAAAGAAACTGCTTGCCTGTCTAAGGAAAGCTACAGAACATCTAGAGAGACAGAACAAATTAGTCCTGTACCTTAAGTGACAAGAAGACCAGAAATGCACTTTCCATCCAGAAAGAGGTATTAGTGTAAAAGCATATAAAGGCTTACAAATTCAGATATCACTGAGTAAAGCAAAGTAATCTTGAGTCATCTGCAGCAGACAATGAGGGAGATCTAATTGAAATGTACTAGTCTCATTTTCCTTCTTGTCAGATTTCCAATAAGCATTAACATTCCAAAAGGGGAATAAATAAGGTTAAGCATCAGTCACTTGTAGCAGTCCAACTTACTTTTCCTAAGGTTTTAGCTTTAATTTTCAGATTAAGAAAATACCAAGTGTGGTCATTTTAAATAAAGAGAGTACAACTTAAATTGAAATGAATTATCACATTCATTTTATGTTAACCTAATAAGTGTAACCTATAAAACTTTCAATGAAATACAATTTTTAGATGCAAATAAATAAATAAATATGAAAAGAGTCAAAATTGTGATTTTTTTCAGGTAATATATGTGCCTACATAGAAAATATTTGTAATTTGGGGGGAAATTTTTGAAAAATAATCACATCAGTATTTTGCTAGATAAATTATTAAATCAATATGGGGCACCTGGGTGGCTCAGTCGGTTAAGCATCTGCCTTTGGCTCAGGTCAAGCCTCACTGTCACATTGGGCTCCCTCCTCACCAGGGAGTCTGCTTCTTCCTCTTCTTCTGCTCCTCTCCCCATATGTGTGCTCTCTCTCTCTCAAATAAAGAAAATATTTTAAAAAATTATTAAATCAATATTAGTGCTAAAACAGAGATAGCATCTAATAAAATTCATCCGGATTTGTTTGTTGCCT
>JAQQSY010000085.1:0-39629 GCA_028646535.1 Procyon lotor
GCCCATCTTTTGATGTAATTATCGGTTTTGTGAGTGTTGAGTTTAAGGAGTTTTTTATAGATCTTAGATATCAGACCTTTGTCAGTAGTGTCATTTGCGAATATCTTCTCCCATTCTGTGGGTTGCCTGTTTGTTTTATTGACTGTTTCCTTCGCTGTGCAGAAGCTTTTTATCTTGATGAAGACCCAAAAGTTCAATTTCGCTTTTGTTTCCTTTGTCTTTGGAGACATGTCCTGAAAGAAGTTGCTGTGGCTGATGTCGAAGAGGTTACTGCCTATGTTCTCCTCCAGGATTTTGATAGATTCCCACCTCACGTTGAGATCTTTTATCCATTTCAAGTTTATCTTCGTGTATGGTGTAAGAGAATGGTCAAGTTTCATTCTTCTACATAGAGCTGTCCAATTTTACCAGCACCAGTTATTGAAGAGACTGTCTTTTTTCCACTGGATATTTTTTCCTGCTTTGTCAAAGATTATCTGACTATAGAGTTGCGGATCCATATCTGGGCTCTCTATTTTGTTCCACTGGTCTATGTGTCTGTTTTTGTGCCAGCACCATGCTGTCTTGGTGATCACTGCTTTGTAGTAAAGCTTGAAATCGGGCAATGTGATGCCCCCAGCCTGTTATCTCATCTTGATTTTGATTTGTATTTTTTTGATGACAAGTGATGTTAACCATCTTTTCATGTGTCTGCTAGCTGTCTGGATATCTTTTTTTGAAAACTCTCTATTCATGTCTTCTGCCCATTTCTCTTTTTTTTTTTTTTCAGTGTTTCAAGGTTCAGTGTTCTTGCATCACACCCAGTGCTCCATGCAATACCTGCCCATTTCTTAACTATGTTATTTTCTGGGTGTTGAGTTTTGATAAGTTCTTTGTAGATTTTGGATACTGTTTATCAAATATGTCATTTACATATATCTTCTCTTATTCTGAAGATTGGTTTTTAGGTTTGTCCGTTGTTTCCTTCACTGTGCAGAAGCTTTTTATCTTGATGAAATTCCAATAATTCATTTTTGCTTTCGTTTCCCTTGCTTGTTGTGATGTGTTTAGTAAGAACTTGGTACAGCCAAGGTCAAAGAGGCTTCCACCTGTGTTCTCCTCTAGGATCTTGATGGATTTCTGTCTCACATTTAGATCTTTCATCTATTTTGAATTTATTTTTTATCTATGATGTAATAAAGTGGTACAATTTCATTCTTCTGCATGTTGCTGTCCAGTTTTTCCAGCACCATCTGTTGAAAAAAGTGACAGTCCTTTTTTCCATTGGATATTCTTTCCCTGCTTTGTTGAAGATTAGTTGAGCATATGGTTGTGGGTCTTTTCTAGGTTCTCTATTTTGTTCCATTGATCTATATCTCTGTTTTTGTGCCAGTACCATAGTGTCTTGATGACTACAACTTTATAATATAGCTTGAAGTCTGGAATTGTGATAACTGAAACTTTGCTTTGCCTTTTTCAAAGTTGCTCTGTCTATTCTACATCTTTTGTAGTTTCATACAAATTTTAGGATTGTTTATTCCAGCTCTGTGAAAAATTTTGGTGATATTTTAGTGGAGATTGCATTAAATGTGTAGACTGCTTTGGGTAGTATAGACATTTCAACAATGTTTGCTCTTCTGATCCATGAGCATAGAATGCTTTTCCATTTTTTTGTGTCTTCTTCAATTTCTTTCATGTTTTCAGAGTATAAACACTTTACTCTTCTAACTAGATTTATTTCTAGGAATCTTATTGTTTATGGTGCAATTGCAAAAGACATTGATTCCTTCCAACAGTGTAAGAGGGTTCCCCTTTCTCCACATCCTCTCCAACATTTGTTCACTGTCTTGTTGATTTTGGCCATTCTAACTGGTGTGAGGTGGTATCTTAGTGTGGTTTTGATTAATTAATCTTGTAACACTGAAAAAATAAAATAAAAATATTTGGAGAAAAAAGGCATTGATTCCTTGATTTCTTTTTCTGTTGCTTCATTATTGGTGTATGGAAATTCAACAGATTTCTGCACATTGATTTTATATCTGGCAACTTTGCTGGATTCATGTAGGAGTTTTAGCAATTTTGTTAGAGACTTTAGTGTTTTCTACATATAGTATTGTGTTTTCTGCAAATAGTGAAAGTTTAACTTCTTTGTTGCCAATTTGGATCTCTATTATTTCTTTTTGTTGTCTGATTCTTGAAGCTAAAACTTCTAGTACTATGTTACATAATAGTAGTGAGAGTGGACATCTTTGTTTTTGTTCAACTGTAGGGGAAAGTCTCTCAGTTTTTCACCACTGAGCATAATATTAGCTATGTGTCTTTAGTATATGACCTTTATTCAGTTGAGGTATGTTCTAAAGCCAGAATTACCTTGATTCCAAAATTAGACAAAAGCTCCACAAAAAGGAGAATTACAGGCCAATATCTCTGATAAACATGGATGAAAAATTCTCAATAAAATACTAGAAAATTACATTCAACAGTACATTAAAAGAATTATTCACCACAACCAAGTGAGATTTATTCCTGAGCTGTAATGTGGTTCAGTGTTCTCAAGTCCATCAACATGATACACCATATTAATAAAATAAAGGATAAGAACCATATGATCCTGTCAATAAATGCAGAAAAAACACTTGACAAAATAGAGCATCCTTTCGTGAATCTATTTCTAAACTTCCTGCTTGCTTGTTTCTTATCTATCCACTAAAGTAGATGCAAAGAAGCATAAGACCATATTTTAAAAGTATCCAGATGATATAGCCCATAAAATTAGTGAGACTTTTGAGACCACAGAGACCTTGTACAAATGATAGCATTGGGGATATTTGTGCCACCTTCATATAACTGGATGATAGGAAAACATGTGGGAGGAAATGAAGCTAGAGAGAGGCAAGGTGATGAGCAAAAAGTTCCTAGTCATCATTTCATGTTCTTTTAATAGCAGAAATTGTTGTTAACTTCTATTTTGAGTTTTCAAACATTTTTAAAGATTTTGTTTATTTATTTGACAGAGAGAGATCACAAGTAGGCAGAGAGACAGGCGGGGGGGGGGGGAAGCAGGCTCCCTGCTGAGCAGAGAGCCTGGTGTGGGGGCTCAATCCCAGGATCATGACCTGAGCCAACAGCAGAGGCTTTAACCCAGGTGCCCTGAGTTTTCAAGCATTTTAACAACATTGTAAAAGACCCTCATTACATCCTTACCTTGAACCTGTGGGGAAAACAATCCTTAACACAATTCACCAAACCCCCCTAAAAACTTTCTCCTAAAATCAAGATAAAGAGAAAAGTGATGTATTATTCAATATATATGTTTAATCTGTGTATATTTGTAAGGCATGCTTTTACTGGACCATATTCCATAACTGAAAAGCACTTTAGGTCATTTTTTTTCACATTGCCAAACTACAAAATGGAGCATCAAATGAAAGTATCCCTAAAAAAAGCAATTTCACCAAATTTACTTTGTGATGAGCTATTGTCTTACAATTTATGGCATCTATTAACATTTTCTGAACAAAGAACAAAATCTTTGGAATCTTCTTCTTGCTTTATTACCTTCTCGTCAGTTAATTTCCTCCTGCTCTTCTAGATCTTCCAATAATTTTGGGTTTTTTTCTACATCTTGCCCCAAGCTTTTTTTATTATTATCTAATCTTGGACAATTAGTGGATGTGTGATAACCTACTGGCATTGAAAATGAAGAAATCTATGTAAAAAAACAGATGTGTATGTGCCTACATGTGTGCACATATATATATATGTATATGTGCATATGTATATGTGCATATATATATATATCTTTACGTGTACATATATATATAACTGTATCAAATTTATTTATGAAAACTGATAACAAATAATCTTTCATTTAATGAGTTCTATTTTTCTACTCAATATGGAGTATGAAGGCAGATTCTCAGGGTCTTGAACATGTGTTTTGTGCTTTGTGAAGTGGGCAAATAGCTATATAGTCAGTTATACTTTTGTTTATTTATTTATTGTATTCAAAGTTTCCATTTTTTTAAATTGGAAATGTTTAATTTTTTCCATCCCACATGCCCTCCTTGATACCCATCATCCAGTTATTTCATTTCCCCACCCCACTCCTTCTGTAACTCTCAGTTGGTTCCTGGAACCAAAGTCTCTCATGCTTTGTTTCCCTCTCTGATTTCTTCTCTTTCTGTTTTCCCTCCTTTCCCCTGTGGTCTTCTACACTATTCCTTACATTCCACATGAGTGAAACACATGGTAATTGTCTTCCTATCCTTGACTTATTTCACTTAACATAATCGCCTCCGGTTCCATCCATGTTGATGTAAATTGTAGGTATTCATCCTTTCTGATGGCTGAGGAATATTCCATTGTATATATGAATCACATCTTCTTTAACCATTCATCTGTTGAAGGGCATCTTGGCTCCCTCCATAGTTTGGTTATTGTGGACATCACTGTTATGAACGTTGGGGTGCATTTGCCCCTTCTTTTCATTATAGCTGTGTCTTTGGGGTAATAACTAGTAGTGCAATTGCCAGGTCATAGGATAGCTCTATTTTCAACATCTTGAGAAAACTCCATACTGTTTCCCAGTGTGGCAGTACCAGCTTACATTCCCACCAATAGTGTAAGAGGGTTACCCTTTCTCCACAACCTCACCATTTTTGAAATCTGTCTTGTTTACTTTTGCCATTCTAACTGGTGTAAGGGGGTATCTTGTTGCAGTTTTGATTTGTTCTTCCCTGAAGGCTAGTGATGTTGAACATTTTTTTTCATGTGTCTTTTAGCCATTTGAATATCTTCTTTGGAGAAGTGTCAGTTCATACTTTTTGCTCATTTCTTGACTAGATTGTTTATTTTGGGGGGGTTGAATTTGAAAAGTTCTTCATAGATCTTTCATACTAGCCCTTTATCTGTAATGCCATTTGCAAATATCTTCTCCCATTCCATGGGCTGCCTCTTAGGTTTGTTGACTATTTCCTTTGTTGTACTTTTTTTTTTAATGAAGTCTTAAAAGTTCATTTTTTGCTTTTGTTTCTCTTGCCTTTAGAGGCATGTTTTGAAAGAGGCCACCATGACCAATGTCGAAGAGGTTACTGCCTATGTTCTCCTCTGGGACTTTAACGGATTCCTTCTTACATTTAGGTCTTTCATCTATTTTGAGTTTATCCTTGGGTATGGTGTAAGAGAATGGTCCAGTTTCGTTCTTCTGTATGTGGCTGTCCAATTTTCCTTGCATCATTTGTTGAAGAGACAGTATTTTTCCATTGGATATTCTTTACTGATTTGTCAAAGATTAGTAGACCATTGAGTTGTAAGTCCATCTCTTGGTTCTCTGTGCTGTTCCATTGAGCTGTCTAGTTTTGTGCAGATAGCAAGCTGTCTTAATGATCACATCTTTATAGTATAATTTGAAGTCAAACATTGTGATATTCCAGCTTTGGTTTTCTTTTACAACATTTCCCTGGGAATTCAGGGTCTTTTCTGGTTCCATACTCATTTTATGATCTGTGAAAAATGTCAGTGGTATTTTGATAGTGATTGTTTTGGAAGTGTAGATTGTTCTGGGCATCATAGACATTTTCATAATGTTTATTCCTCCAATCCATGAGCATGGAATGTTTTTCCATCTCTTTGCATCTTCCTCCATTACTTTCATAAGTGTTCTGTAGATTGTATAGATCCTTTAACTCTTTGGTTACTATTACTCCTAGGTATATCTTATGGGTTTTGGTGCTATTGTAAATGGAATTAATTCCTTAATTTCTTCTTCAGTCACAATGCATAGAAATGCAACTGATCTGTGCATTGATGTTATATCCTTCCACATTGCTGAATTGCTGTATGAGTACTAATGATTTGTGTGTGGAGTCTTAGATTTTCTACATAAACTATCATGTCATCTGCAAAAAGAGAGAGTTTGACTTCTTTGTCAATTTGAATCCTTTTATTTCTTTTTGTTGTCCGATAGTCTCAGCAATCAGTTATACTTTTGACTTCATCAGGTAACTTGTTGGCCATCATTTCCTCAAGTATTTGGACAAGAGGAACTGAAGAGTTCCTTTTAAATCTAACATCCTATTATTATTTTTGAGTAAAATTACTAATTTATAATAAAAATAAAATGAGGGGCGCCTGGGTGGCTCAGCCATTGAGCGGCTGCCTTCGGCCCAGGTCAGATCCCAGGGGCCTGGGATCGAGCCCCACATCGGGCTCTCTGCTCTGCGGGAAGCCTGCTTCTCCCGCTACCGTTCCCTCTGCTTGTGTTCCCTCTCTCGCTGTGTTTCTCTCTGTCAAATAAATAAAATCTTTAAAAAATAAATAAATAAAATGAGATCATCTTTTATAAGGATGTAACTTCTTTGAAGGTTTTCCCAGAAAATACTGCTAATATGAAGGTGTGAAATAAGGAGTATTTTAGGGCAAAACGATTTGATTTTTTTTTACAATAAAGCACATGGAAGATTCTCCCCAAAAATATATATATATGGAAGCTAAAAGATAATAATTAAGACTGGCAGATGGATAAGTTTTTCCTCACCCAGGGATTTTAGGCAACTCAGTATAAATTGCATAATGGTATACCCAATAATGGTTTAATACTTCAGGTCCCAGGACCTATAAAGAAAAGTCAAGGAATCAGTTTAGCCTGGGAATGACTAGTTGAATAATAGACTTTTTTTCCCCCAAATATGTTTATTTTATTCTTTCAGTGTTACAAGATTTATTGTTCATGCACTGCACCCAGTGCTCCATGCAATAGACTTATAATATCACATTGCTTGGCTTCAAAATACAATTTGGATATTTTTGTTGATTTGCTTTTGCTATTTCTACCTAATGACCCTAAAACATTAGTTACTGTCTCCAGAAATTGGAATTTTCAAAGGACAGTAATAAGGAAAAAAAGATAAAGGGAAAACTACTTGTTGTGGACTAAAGGTTAATGATTCTATGAACATAATCTATTCTAAAGAAAGCTATGAACTATGCTCACACAAAACATATGAACATATATGAGCTAGTAAACTAAAACGACCTAAAGAAAAGACATGAGCAAGTGGTAAGACAAACTCTAAGAAAACAAGAAGACGGGGCGCCTGGGTGGCTCAGTTGGTTAAGCAGCTGCCTTCGGCCCAGGTCATGATCTTGGAGTCCCGGGATCGAGTCCCATATCGGGCTACCAGCTCCACGGGGAGTCTGCTTCTCCCTCTGACCTTCACTCCTCTCATCCTCTCACTTTCTCTCTCTCAAATAAATAAATAAATAAAATCTTTAAAAAAAAAAAACAAAAACAAAAAAAACTAGAAGACATCCTCAACATGATATAATTTCACTCCATGGCAAATTTGAACAATATAAGTTTGACTGTGTGTAGAAATAAGTACACCCAAAAGAAGCAGTTCTTTCGGCATTGCTTCTTGACATATAATTGAGGGCAAGGGAGAGAATATTAGTCCAAGACAAGTTTTAGACCTTTTAAAGGGCTTCTACTTGTGAAAAAAAAATGCATAAAATACATAAAATTAGGAAGAAATTATAAATCTTTTGTAATGTCACATCTAGAGAATTAACTCTTTTCAACATTGTGGTATATTATTTTCAGTGGTAGAGAGATAAACCTTAGAGGAGAGGAGAAGTAACTATTCTTCTGAAAGTTAGGATGGCTTTGGAAGTGAGAGTTCTAGGCAGAAAATGAAAGACCTCTCTGCACTCTGTAAAATAGGAAGCAAGCTATCTGCAAGCTATCACATTATTTTCTAAGTAACATTTTTTTCTATTACTAAACTGTAAGCTCCTCTAGGATAAGGGCTATACCATTTTATCTTTGACTCCTCAAGGACTATTCTAGTACTGCTGCACAAAGACAATAGATATTTGTTTAATTAGTAGAGGTAAATAAGTGACACTAAATTAAGAAAAAATAAAGATCAGAGAAGAGTCTAGAAGAACTTCTAATCAAAATGGAAAAGTCATGTAAAGTAAATGGAAATTAGGAAAGGGTAAAGAGGTGTTTAATTTCACATTAATTAATTTCTTAATATTAATAACTTTATTTTAAGTTATAAACAATATTTTTAATAAAATTAATAAATTAATTTCTCTTAATTTCACAATTTTACTCATGATTAATTTCACAAACGACAGGAAGATAACAAGTGCCTCTCTCTTTTGCTTCATTAATCTCCATTGGACTTTATAATTAGAAATGGCAAATAAATCACATGTAAATGGACAGGCAATATGATAGACTCTTTTAGAGGCCTTGGAAAAATATGCAGATGTTGAAGTGCTTGAAGAATCACAGAAAACAAAAATGTCAAACTCTGGAAATATGAAAACATTAGAAAATTAGAAGGAAGAAGTGAATGTTAAATATTGTGACTTAGATACCAGAAAACTTTTGGCAAAATTTTAAAGTAGATTATTGGGCAAAACCAGATTGATTTGTTTGGATCCTGGCTTACCACTTTCCAGTTGCATGTCTTTTAATATTATATATAATCTCTCTGTGCCTGTTTCCTCAATGATAAAATTTATATACCCTTTTTATATTTGCCTATTTTATATAGGCATGCCTATATAAAATGCCTATTTTATATAGATGATGTTAAGCTTTAGTTCGCTTAGCACAAGAAAGAAACAGAAGGCTTACAAAAACAACCATATAACAAATAACAACGTGGCAATAAGTACATACTTGTCAAAAACTGCTTTGAATGTAAATGGAAATAATTGCTCCAGTTAAAAGATATAAGGTGAATGAATGGATTAAAAAAAAAAAAAACAAGACCCACCTAATTGTTGCGTTCAAGAGACTCATTTCAGACCTAAAAACACAGATTGAAAGTGAAGAGATGGAAAAACATTAACCATGCAAATTGGAAGTGAAAAGAAAGCCTGGGTAGCAACATGTATATTGAACAAAATAGACTTTGAAATGCACACTGACTGTTATACGTAAACAATGAATCTTGGAACACTACATCAAAAACTAATGACTTACTGTATGGTGACTAGCATAACATAATAAAAAAATAAAACAAAAAAATGTAGCAAGAGACCAGGAAAGACACTACATAATGACAAAGGAAACAATCAAACAAGAGATGTAATCATTGTAAATATTTATGAACCCAACACAGGACCACCTAATTACATAAAACAACTATTAAGAAGTATAAAGAAAGAAATTGACAGTAATCCAATAGGGGACTTTCACATCACATTTGCATCAATGAATAGCTCATTTAGACAGAAAATAAGGAAACAGTGGCTTTGAATGACACATTGGACCAGGTGGACCCAACAGATATATTTAGAACATTCTATCCAAAACCCTGGAATATCTTTTAAAGTGCACATGGAACATTCTCCAGAATAGCTCACATGTTAGGCCACAAAACAAATCTCAGTAAATTTAAAAAGTTTAAAATAATAACATGCATTTTTTCCAACTGCAATACTATATAAAAGTAGAAATCAATCACAATAAAAAATCTGGAAATAACACAAATACATGGAAGCAAAATAACATGCTACTATACAGTGAATAAGTCAACCATACATAACCATGTATGTTAAAAAATACATGGAGACAAAGTGAAAGTACAATGGTACAAAATCTTTGGGATGCAGAAAAAGCTTTTCTAAGAAGGAAGATTTTAACAATACAGGCCTACCTTAAGAAGCAAGAAAAGTCTCAAATAAACAATCTAACCTTACACTGAGAAGAACTAGAAAGAGAAGAACAAAGCCCAAAGCCAGTAGAAGGAAACAAATAATAAAGATTAGAGCAAAAATAAATTAAATAGAAACCAAACAACAACAAAACAACAAAACAGATCAACAAAATGAGGAGCTGATTCATTGAAAAGATCAGCAAAATTTAGCCAGACATTTAGCTGAACTCATCAAAAAAGGAAAAGAGATAACTCAAATAAAGTGATAAATGAAAGTAGAGAAATAACAACCAACACCACAGGAATACAATGGATTTTAAGAAAATATTATGAAAAATTACATGCCAACATACTGGACAACCTAGGGGAAATGGGTAAATTCCCAGAAATAAGTGTTTTCCAAAACTGAATCAGAAAGAAATAGAAAATTTGAACAGACTGATTACTAGCAATAATATTGAATCAGTACTAAGAAATCTCCCAACAGTCCAAGACCAAAAGTCTTCACAAGTGAATTCTACTGAACATTTAAAAAAGACTTAATACTCATTTTTCTCAGTCTATTTCAAAAAATAAAAGATAGCTCCCAAATTCAGATAAACCAGCAAGGAAGAAATAAAATATTCACTCACTATCTGCAGATGACTTATTACTCTATACTGAAAACCCAAAAGGCTCCAACAAAAAAATTTCTAGAACTGAAAGACAAATTTCAAGTCACAGGATACCAAATTGATATGCAGAAATCTGCTGTTTTTCTGTATTACAATAAAGAAGCAACAGAAAGTAAAATTAATAACTCAATCTCATTTTGATTGCACCAAAAACCACAGGCTACATTAGAATAAACCTAACCAAGGACGTGAAAGACCTGAACTGAAAACTATAAAACACCAATGAAAGAAATTCAAGATGACACACAAAAAATGGAAAAGCATTCCGTGCTCATGGATTGGAAGAATAAATATTTTTAAAATGTCTATGCTACCCAAAGCAATCTACACACTGAATACAATCCCCATCAAAATACCATCAACATTTTTCACAAAGCTAGAACAAACACTCATAAAATTTGTACAAAACCACAAAAGAATAGCCAAAGGAACCTTGAAAAAGTAAAGCAAAGTTGGAGAAAAAAAATTCAGGACTTCAAGTTATATTACAAAGCTGGAGTGATCAAAAGGGTATCGCAATATAGTTCCAGGTGACCTTCTAAGTTCTTTACAAGTACTACCTCATTCACTCCTCATGATTTTTCTGTAAGGTGGGTGCTTTATAATCCCTTTTCTACAGATGAGAAAACTGAAGCTTAGAGAGGTTAATAAACGTGTACAAAGGGCAGAGCTTGGTCTTGAATCCAGGCCGTCTTGTTCCAGGGTCCCTGCTCCTCACTGCCATATTGTGCTCTCTCTCTCCATGGAACAATAGAGAAGATATATTTTTCCCTGCCACCGGGTTATGCTGCAAACTGTGCCATAGTATTTATGTGCTCATTATGAAGATGAGTATGATTCACTCCTACTCTCTTGGAGCCCAAAATTCAGGGAAGGAGAGAGAGATAAAACACTACAGAGAGATAAAACACTACAATAGGATTGCTTTAGAGGCATAAGTGAAGGAGGCAGAGGCAGGTGTGATTCTGTTTGGTTAGGGGAAGGTGGAGACAAAGTGAAGGATACAAGGAAATCCTTGAAGGAAATTTTGACTAAGAATTTTAGGATGCTTGTAAATTTACCATACAAAGAATGGAGTGTGGATGAGTCTGGATGGGAATTCCAGCTGGAGGGAACAGAGAGTACAGAAGTGTAGTGAGACCTCCAGTGGATTTGAAGCTTGGGGATTCCCAGATTCCTACTTGAACTAAGCATTGCCACAAAGTAGAAGCAAGCATTTCTGTATTATTTAAAATTTTTGCACTGAACATGTGTTTCTTTTTTTCCAAAATACGTTTATTTTATTTTTTCAGTGTTACAAGATTAATTGTTCATGCACCACACATAGTGCTCCATGCAATACGTGCCCTCTTCAATACCCACCACCAGGCTCACCCAACCCCTCACGCTCGCCCCTCCAAAACCCTCAGTTTGTTGCTAAGAGTCCACAGTCTCTTATGGTTCATCGCCTCCTCCAATTTCCCCCCATTCACCTTTCCCTTCCTTCCCACAATGCCCTCTATGTTTTTCCTTATGCGCCACATGTGAGACCAAAAGATAATTGACTTGCTCCACTTAACTTATTTCACTCCACATAATCTCTTCCAGTCCCATCCATGTTGATACAAAAGTTGGGTATTCATCTTTTCTGATGGAGGCATAATATTCCATCGTATAATGAATGTGTGTTTCTTTTATAAAACCAAAAACAAAGTTGTTTTATTTTTTTTTAAAAGTATAGTAATGTGTCTGCTTCTTTGGGGTAAATACCCTGTAGTGCGATGGCAGGGCCATAGGGTAGCTCTAGTTTTAATTTCTTGAGGAATCTCCACACTGTTTTCCAAAGTGGCTGCATCAGCTTGCAATCCCAACAGTGTAAGAGAGTTCCCCTTTCTCCACACCCTCTCTAACATTTGTTGTTTACTGTCTTGTTGATTTTGGCCATTCTAACTGGTGTAAGTTTTGATTTGAGTCTCCCTGATGGCTAATAATGATAAACATTTTTTCAGGTGTCTGATAGCCATTTGTATGTCTTCTTTGGAGAAGTGTTTGTTCATGTCTTCTGCCCATTTTTTGATGTGATTATCTGTTTTTTGAGTGTTGAGTTTGAGGAGTTCTTTATAGATCTTAGATATCAGACCTTTGTCTCCAGTGACATTTGAGAAAATCTTTTACCATTCTGTGGGTTGCCTGTTTGTTTTGTTGACTGTTTCCTTTGCTGGGCAGAAGCTTTTTTACTTGATGAAGTCCTGGAAGTTCAATTTCGCTTTTGTTTCCTTTGCCCGTGGAGACATACCCTGAAAGAAGTTGCTGTGGCTGATGTCAAAGAGGTTACTGCCTATGTTCTCCTCTAGGATTTTGATAGATTCCTGCCTGACGTTGAGGTCTTCTATCCATTTCGAGTTTATCTTCGTGTATGGTGTAAGAGAATGGTCAAGTTTCATTCTTCTACATAGAGCTGTCCAATTTTCCCAGCACCATTTATTGAAGAGACTGTCTTTTAAGAAGGGCCACATGTAACCCAATGTTCATAGCAGCAATGGCCACAATCGCCAAACTGTGGAAAGAACTAAAATGCCCTTCAACAGATGAATGGATAAAGAAAATATGGTCCATACATACAATGGAATATTATGCCTCCATTAGAAAAAACGAATATCCAGCTTTTTATCAACATGGACGAGACTGGAAGAGATTATGTAGAATGAAATAAGTCAAGTGGAGAGAGACAATTACCTTATGGTCTCACTTGCGTGCTGAGCATAAAGAAAAACATGGAGGGCATTGTGAGAAGGAAGGGAAAGGTGAATGGGGGGAAATCACAGGGGGAGATGAACCATGAGAGACTGTGGACTCTGAGCAATAAACTGAGGGTTTTGGAGGGGAGGGGGTAGGGGGTTGGGGGAGCCTGGTGGTGGGTATTGAAGAGGGCACGTATTGCATGGAGCCCTGGGTGTGCTGCATGAACAATTAATCTTGTAACACTGAAAAAAATAAAATAAACATATTTGGGGGAAAAAATTAAAAAAGTATAGTAATCACACAAAAATAAATCTATAGATCAATAGAACACAAAAAAAATCGAGAAGTGACCCCACAACTAGCTGGCCAATTAATCTTTGACAAAGCGAGAAAGAATATCTAATAGGAAAAAGACTAGTTCTTTAACAAATGGTTTTGGGAAAACTGGAAATCATCATGCAAAAGAATGAAACAGACCACTCTCTTACACCATACACAAAAATAAATTCAAAATGGATGAAAGACCTAAATGTGAGATAGGAAAACATCATAATTCTGAGGAGAACACAGACTGCAATCTCTTTGACATAGGACATAACAACATCTTTCTAGATATATCTACTGAGGCAAGGGAAACAAAAGCAAAACAAACTATTGAACTACCCTAAATAAATAGCTTCAGCACAGTGAAAGAACAATCAAAAATACTAAAAAGCAACCTATGGAATGGGAGAAGGTATTTACAAATTCAATACCAAATAACAGGTATATATATATATATATATATATATATATATATATATATATATATATCTCAAATATATATACTTTTAAAAACCTATAAAACATCCCTGGGCACACCTGGATGGCTCAATGGGTTGGGGCCTCTACCTTTAGCTCAGATCATGATCTCAGGGTCCTAGGATCCAGCTCCAAGCATCGAGGGGGCGGGGTGTCTGCTCAGCTGGGAGCCTGCTTCCCCCACCATCTGCCTTTCTGATTACCTTGTGATCTCTCTCTGTCAAGTAAATAAATAAAATCTTTTTTTAAAAAGCCCTAAATAAACAAGCCAATTAAAATGAAGAAAAAGACATGAATAAACATTTTTCCAAAGAAGATTTAGAGATGGCAAAGAGACACATGAAAATATGTTCAATATCACTCATCATTAAGGAAAGACAAATCAAAACTACAATCAGATATCACCTCACACCTGTCAAAATGTCTAAAATCAATAACACAAGATGCAACATATGTTTGCAAGGATGTGGAGAAAGGGGAACCTCCTGCAATATTGGTAATAATGCAAACCAGTGCTGCCAATCTGAAAAACTGTATGGTGGTTCCTCAAAAAGTTAAAAACAGAACTACCCTATGATACAGCAATTGCATTAAGAGGAGGGAGGGGTGAATGGGGGGAAACCAGAGGGGGAGATGAACCATGAGAGACTATGGACTATGAATTTTTTAGTTCCTCCCAACTCTGCTATACTGACTTATTAAAAAATAAAAAAACATTTATTGTACACTAATTTTGTTCTGGACATAGCGTTATCTCTGCATTCCCAATCTGAGAAAGAGATTTTGCCCTAGAGGAAATGACATTTTTGTGGTTTTTAGTTTTATGAAATCCAAAGAAGAAAGTCAACAAAAGCTGGAAGAGTCTGAGAAAGAAAGCCTCCTGAATCAACTGAGGACTTCAGTGGACTGTGTGGGTTTGAGATGCACAGAGGAAATAGGGAAGGTATTCTATATAATGAGAATAACATATATGGAGGCATGGGGATGCAAATGGTAATAGAAGGAGACAGTAGTTGATTCTAGAAGAAGGTGAACACAGTATTAAGAAGCAGCAATAAAATGGTACATAGGAAAGCCATATTCAGAAGGGTTTTCTTTAAGATTTTATTTATTTGACATGGAGATAGTGCAACTAGGCAGAGCAGCAGGCAGAGGAAGAGGGAGAAGCAGGCTCTCCGCTGAGCAGGAAGCCTGATGCGGTGCTTGATCCCAGGACCCTGGGATCATAACCTCAGCTGAAAACAGCTGCTTAACCAACTGAGTCCCCCAGGCACCCCCAGAAGTAAATTTTTAATGAGTTTATATGGCACTAGATTATGTTTCAGAGAACTAAGATAATTTGCCTATTTAATATTTCCTAAACATTTACTGTTTGCCTTGCATTGTGACAGAGTTTTGGAATAAAGAGATAAATGAGACACAGTCCCTTCCACTAAACAGGTTAGAGTTTAATGGTCATAATTCAAGTTCTTTCTAAGTGTAGTATGGAACACCCTCCCCCATCTGAAACACTGTTTTGGAAGGTGGCAGAGAAGGAATTTGTGGGAGCTGGATATGGGATAGAGTACAGTTGTCCACCTGGTGAGGAAAATTGCCCCAAACCCATATTATGTCACGTAATAAACATACCACCCAACATATCTTTCATTTTGTTAGCATTCATACATTCACTCATTTTTATTTTAAAATTACAATCCTATCATATATCAGGTATTATGCCAGATTCTGAGGGTTTTGAAATGACCAAGGTAGATTTAGTTCAAATCATTCTTGAGTTGATATCATGACCAGAAGATATACAAAGTGTTATAGGAATACACATAACATAGATTTAGGATGGCATAGGAGGAATGATCTGGGAGGGTTTCCTGGAAGAATATAAACTGAGAATTAATTAGAGTTTTCTAGACAAAAAATTGTTTGAAAATTGTCTGTCCTAGAGCTAAGGAATGGCATGTAAGAAGATCTAAAGAAGAGGTAATGTACTTTTGGTGGATCTCAGAGAATTTCATTGTAATATGAATAATCTAAGTCTTCTTGCTTTTTTTCCTTAACTGTAGTGATATGTTCAAAACAAACAAAATGCTAACCAAAAAGCTTGGAATTATAGTAAGTCACACAACACATAGTTAAATTTCTAATAATCCATTTTTAGACATTAACTCTATTCAGGCCCCTTAAAAACAGAGCCTGAGGCAGGGATTGGGGTACATGTGATACACTTACGGAGTGTTCTTCAGCAAGAATCAGTAAAGGAAAGCAGGAAAACAAAGGATACAGAGCTGAGCAAGGATGTGTTTTCAGGTACTATCTAGCATTGGCCTGATCGACTGGGGAAGGATTTTGTAACATAAATCACACCACAGAGTTGCCTCCCTGTTCCCTCAAGAAAAAGTTTCTCTTTTGTACCCATAACAGCCATTAGCAGAATTTCCTTGTGTATACATATATACTCTGAGCAACAAACTGAGAGTTTTGGAGGGGTGGGGGTGAGGAGTTGGGCGAGCCTGGTGGTGGGTATTGAGGAGGGCACTTATTGCATGGAGCACTGGGTGTGGTGCATGAACAATGAATCTTATAATACTGAAAAAATAAAATAAACATTATTGGGGAAATAAAATATATATTAAAATATATAAATGTTTATAAATATATAATAAAAATATATTAAAATATTTTTTTCTTTCACCCCTCCTACGTTCTCCATTCTCTTGGCTACACAATGGTTCCAGAGTTAAGTAACACAGAGCTAAATAATTGAAATACAGACTCTTCTTAGAACGTTAAGAGGGTAAGAAAACAAGGATATTTATGCTGTAATGTTTTTGTCCGTCTTGTTGGAGTGCATGGAGTAAAGGGTAAGACCCAGGAGAAAACTTAAGGCAAAGCAGTAAATAAGAAGCTGGATGTTGGGGAATATACAAAAACATCCAAATTGACCTAGGATGAATTTAGTAAAACAAAATTTCTCAGATGGAGCTCTGAAATGTTAACTACTCTGTCCCAGTGTGGTTCCAAAGACTTGACAATTTATGTTGGCTAATGATTCATCCAAGTGAATCATGGATTTCTGAGAGAATCATAAACTTGGTTTTGTAGTTCTCTAGAGTTTAGGGCAAAGGAGAGTATTTTTATGTTCTTGTTATTTAGGTTGGAATGACATACTCCTACAGTGATTTCATATGGTCATAAAAAGAACGAATGCTGCTTGGAAGTGTGTTCTCTACATGTCTTTCCTATCTTCACCATCCCCTCAAATTTGACCTTTCAGAGAAAAATCACTTTAAGTATGCTAGTAGTTGAATTTCAACATGGGTTTTATTTTCTAGCCACACCAGTTAGATATCTTCTTTATGGTTTGGAAATTTACTCAAGATAAGGAAGTCCTTTTATTTTTCCTTAGAGGTGATGTACTTTTTGTGATGATTGTTAATTAATAAGACATCACCCTTTTCGGTAGTACATGGAGAAACTAATTGTTTAGTCATCCAACTCTTAAAAAGTAAGGGAGGAGGAAGGCAAGATGGCGGAGAAGTAAGAGACCCCGTTACAACCGGTCCCCTAATGTGAGCTGGATATCTACCAGAACACGCTGAACACCCATGAAATCAGCCTGAGAAGTAAGATTTTATACTTCTGGATCTCTACAGGAGCAGAAGACAGCACTGGAGAGGTAAAGCAGAGTGGGAACATTCGAATCTATATCAGAGGATAAACAGAAGGGGGAGGAAACCACCAGAAGTGACCCAAGGAAAGTAATACCACAAACAAAAGTGCCCTGTGGTTGGGGACCACATTAACTTAGAGTTCAGTTAAAAACCCTTAAAAAGAGCAAAAGATCTTAAGGAGAACTAGTGGAAGTGGGTGATCATGGGCACTGGCCTAAACCCACATTCTCAGGAAGGACACTACCACAGGCAACCACTCGCATCAAAGAGAGACTGGTGGGGGTGTCCAGTCCCTGGTTCATGAACCTGTGGAACAGCTTTCCACTCTATACACCATTTCGTGGGCTGGAGCACTTCTGCAAACACCTTGGAGAGCCTGATGTGGTCAGGGTAAATGTGGTCATGAGCCTGCAACTTTCTTCTGTGTGCACCACTCCATGGACTGGTTGCACTCCCCCAAGCCCCTAAGAGACCAAGTGGGAGCCCTAGACGGCAGTCTCTGGGACCTTGGGATGTCTGCCACCTGCCACAGGGTCTGGGAGCCCCCAGCCTGATCTTGGGCAGGAATCTGAGCACATCCAGTGTGGGCCTGGAGCCCAGAGAGCAGTCCCTACAAGGGCAGCCACTGGAGTTTATCAGACCAGTATCGCTTGCAGCTGTGGTTGAATGAGGGTGCAGAGGTTAGTGAGGGCTCTGTGGGGCCACTGGGACAGTGGCTGGGGGAGTGCACCGACTGTGGGAAGCTGCGGTGTGAGCGGAGTTTGCAGAGGGGAGTCTGTGTATTCTGGACCACCCAGAGGGAGCAGACTAAGGCTTCTCTGTGACGCATTCTGGGTACAGGCAGATTCCTTGCTTGGACCCTCTGAAAAGGTGCAAAAAGCCACAAAAGAGCAAAACCGCCAGAGAGCAAGAGCCTGAAAAACCAGTTTCCACAGAGCCCAGCCCCCTGATAGCTAGCAGGGTGACTCAAGTCCAAGGAAGATTGACTGGAAAACAATGTGGCAGGACCCTCCTCCCCCGACCCCAGAAGAAAAGCCAAAAACAAGAGGACAATAAACCAAAGAGTCCCTATAAAACTATAAACCCCAAAATCAGGGGAAATCAATATATTAACTTTCTGATTACACCCTAAAAACCTATATATTTCATATACACGTTTTTTTTATCTTTTTTCACTCGTTCACCCGTTTCTTGGTTTTATTAATTTTTCTAAAACTACTTAACAATGCAACTAGAGGGTTAATACAATGAAAACCCAAGAAGACCCAAAACAACCTTCCTGGCCACATCAAGGAGTTATAACCACCCTCCCATTTTATTTGCTTTTGTTCTGGTACTATATCAATCTTATTCTTGGGGTTCATTTTGACTGGGTTCTTTTACTTCCTGTCATTTACTTTTGTTGGATTTTATGTTTGTTAGTGTTTGTTTATATACCTTATAAATCTTATTTTGGGGACCCATTCTGGCTGAGATTTCTTTTTTTTCTTCCTTCACTCTCTTTTTTTAATCTTTATTCTTTTTTTTTTGGTGGTGAATTCCAATTGCTCCAAAACCTTCCAGGGTGCACCCTGCCTGGATTGTGGGTGCTATAGTCAGCTTTACATCCTCCCATCCACTTCTCATCAAAATGATTTGGAGAAGGAACACCCAACAGAGGAAAAACACAGAGAGTGTGCCCTCTCCCTCAGAACTGTTGGACATGGATATAAACAGTATGTTGGAAAGGGAATTGAGGGTAACAATTACTCAAGCAATGGCTAGGATACAGAAAAATATTAATGACAACAAAGAATCTCTATGGGCAGAGCTGAAAACCAGTATGGCTAATGTTAAAAATGCTATTAATGAGATCCAATCTAATCTAAATAGTCTAACAGTTAGGGTTACAGAGACAGAGGATAGAATTAGTGATTTAGAGGACAAGATGGTTGAGAAGAAAGGTCAGGAGAAGGCTAGAACACACCACTTAGGAATCATGAGGACAGACTTAGGGAAATAAATGATGCCATGAAATGTTCCAACTTCAGATCTACTGGAATCCCTGAGGGATGGAGAAAGACAGAAGATTAGAAGATAAAGCTGAGCAAATTCTGAATGAAAATTTCCCAGTCGGGAATGGAACAAGTGTTCATGTCCTAGAGGCAGAAAGGACACCCACCAAGATCAACAAATCTAGAAAATCATTTAGACACATCATTGTGAAATTCACTAATTATAATTTTAGACAAGAGATCTTGAGGGCTGCTGGGGGGAAGAGTTTCCTTATGTGCAGAGGAAGGCCCATCAGAATAATGTCAGACCTGTCCACAGAAACCTGGCAAGCCAGAAATGGCTGGCAAGACATATTCAGGGTACTAAATGAGAATAACATGCATCCAAGAATGTTATCCAGCAAGGCTGACATTCAAAATGAATGGAGAGATAAAGAGCTTCCAAGACCAAAAGGATTAAAAGAGTATGTGACAACCAACCCAGCACTACAAGAAGTATTAAAGAGGGTTCTATAAAAGAAGAAAAAATCCAGACTCTTTCTATGAAGCCAGCATTACCCTGATCCCCAAACCAGGCAAAGACTCCATTAAAAAGGAGAATATGACGCCAATATCCTTGACAAATATGGATCCCAATACACTCAACAAGATCCTAGCTAATAGACTCCAACAGCACATTAAAAAGATTATTCATCATGACCAGGTGGGATTTATTCCTGTGGTGTTAGTGTGGTTCAACATTTGCAAGTCAATCACTGTGATAGAACAAATAATAAAAGAAGAACTACATGGTCCTCTCAATTGATGCAGAAAAAACATTTGACAAAATACAGCATTGGTTCTTGATTAAAACTCTTCAAAGTAGAGGGATAGAAGGAACATTCTTCAACTTCATAATATCTATCTATGAGAGGCTACAAAGAATATCATTCTCAATAGAGAAAAGCCGAAAGCCTTCCCTTTGAGATCAGGTACAAAAGGATGCCCACCCTTGTGACTATTATTCAACATAGTACTAGAAGTCTGAGCAACAGCAATCAGAAAACAAAAAGAAATAAAAGATATTCAAATTGGTAAAGAAGAAGTCAAACTCTCTCTCTTCGCAGATGACATGATACTGTATATGGAAAACCCAGTAGACTCCATCCCCAAACTACTCATACAGCAATTCAGTAATGTGTCAGGATACAAAAGTCAATGCACAGAAATCAGTTGCTTTCTTATATACTAACAATGAAAATATGGAAAACGAAATTAGAGAATTGATTCGATTTACAAAAACCACCAAGAACCATAAGACACCTGGGAGAAAACCTAACCAAAGAGGCAAAGGATCTGTATTCAAGGAACTACAGAACATTCATGAAAGCATTGAAGAAGACACAAAAAAGTGGAAAAGCATTCCATGCTCATGTACCAGAAGAATAAATGTTGTTAAAATGTCTATACTGCCTAAAGCAATCTATACTTTCAGTGCCATCCCAATCAAAATTCCACTGGCTTTTTTTAAAAGGCTGAAACAAACAATCCTAAAGTTTATATGGAACCAGAAAAGACCCACAAATTGCTAAGGAAATGTTGAAAAAGAAAAAAAAAAGCTGGGGGCATCACATTGCCTGATTTCTAGCTTTACTACAGAGGAGTGATCACCAAGACAGCATGGTATGGGCACAAAAACAGACCCATAGACCAGTGGAACAGAATAGAGAGCCCAGATATGGATAAGCAACTCTATGGTCAAATAATCTTTGACAAAGCAGAAAAAAAAATCAGCGGAAAAAAGACAGTCTCTTCAATAAATGGTACTGGGAAAACTGGACAGCTCTATGTAGAAGAATGAAACTTGACCATTCTCTTACACCATACATGAAGACAAACTCGAAATGGATAAAAGATCTCAATGTGAGGGAGGAATCTATTAAAATCCTAGAGGAGATCATAGGCAGTAACCTCTTTGAAATCAGCCACAGCAACTTCTTTCAGGGTATGTCTCCAAAGACAAAGGAAATAAAAGCGAAAATGAACTTTTGGGACTTCATCAAAATAAAGTTTCTGCACAGCAAAGGAAACAGTCAACAAAACAGGCAACCCAGGAATGGGAGAAGATATTCGCAAATGACAGTAGAGACAAAGGTCTGATATCTAAGATCTATAAAGAACTCCTCAAACTCAATACTCAAAAAACAGAAAATCACATCAAAAAATAGGAAGAAGACATCAGCAGACATTTCTCCAAAGAAGACATACAAATGGCTAACATAAAAAAATGTTCATCATCTTTAGCCATCAGGGAGATTCAAATCAAAGCCACACTGAGATACCACCTTACACCAGGTAGAATGGCCAAAATAAACAAGTAAACAACAAATGTTGGAGAGGATGTGAAGAAAGGGGAAGCTTCTTACACTGTTGGTGGGAATGCAAGTTGGTGCAGCCACTTTGGAAAACAGTGTGGAGATTCTTCAAGAAATTAAAAATAGAGCTACCCTATAACCCTGCAATTGCACTACTGAGTATTTACCCCAAAAAAGCAGAAGCAGTAAAAAGAAGGGTCCATGTAACCCAATGTTCATAGCAGCAATGGCCACAATCGCCAAACTGTGGAAAGAACCAAAATGCCCTTCAGCAGATGAATGGATAAAGAAGATATAGTCCATCTATACAATAGAATATTATACCTCTATAAGAAAGGATGAATACCCAACTTTTATATCAACATGGACAGGACTAAAAGAGATTATGTGGAGTGAAATAAGTCAAGCAGAGAGAATCAATTATCATATGGTTTCCCTTACATGTGGAGCATAAGGAAAAATATGGAGGACATTGTGAGAAGGATGCATGGAACACTGGGTGTGGCACATGAGCAATGAATCATGTAACACTGAAAAAATAAAATAAAAGTATTTGGGGGGAAAAAAGCATTATGCTCCCCAAGGCAGTCTCCACTCTCTATCTTCCATTCCCTACTTAATTGTGACTCAGGGAGTTTAAAAATTCCTGACACATGTGTTTGTGATTTTTTTTTATTGTCTGGTTTTTATTCCTTGTTTCCCTGGAAAATATATCCCATGGGAATGGGGAACCTCTCTTTTTTACTTACCACACTATCTCCATCTAATAAGTTAGCCTAATAAAACCACTTAAAAGAAGACTTGCATATTGTAAAGATTCCAAAAAGAGTTTTGATTTAATGAATAAAACTTAACTATTATTTAACTTAACTAATATCAATTAGGTAAGTAATATTAAAATGATAGTGTGGTATATTTTCCTTTCCGTATTGGAAGTTTTTTCTTTCAGATTAACCCTATCTAGGGTTGGTAAGGATAAGGTCAACTAGGTGCACCAGATAATGCAAAATTATCCTCTAAAAAAAGAAATCAATTATAAAACCATTAACAATGTATTAAATTAAAATTTCTCACACCTTTCAATACAGCAATAAAACAAGCACAGATTGTTTTTGTAGTGTAATAGTAACAGCAAAAACTTAGAAATAAATTATGTGCCTATGAGAAAATAGGTAAATTATTACATCTATTTGATGGTACACCTTTAAGTTATCTAAATAATGAGGTAAATGTATATTAATAATGATAGAACATTCTCTGAGAAATATATGGGAAATCAGAAAATCAGAAGAATAATTCTGTTTATTAAAAATTATATTTACCTATAATATTTCCATGAATTATCAAGAAAACGTCAAGAATGATATACACTGAAACATTTAGAGCACTCAGTTTTGGGGACAGAAAGACTAGCAGGGCTTGGTCTGGGGTGCGGACTATACTTGGAATTGTTTACTTTATATACTTTTCTCTTTTCAATACAGTTAGATTATATGCATTGCATTATTTATCTGAGACATAAGAGGGAAAGGGGAGCAAATTAGTATAAAATCTTCAGCTAATGAAGAACACCTTCTACAATGTTTTTAAATTCTATGATTTTAAATCAAATATAATTAACATACATTAGTTTCAGGTGTACGATATAATGATTTGCAGTTGTACAAAAAATAATAAAATACATAAAAATAAACTTACTCAAGGAAGTGAGAGACTTGTACACCAGAAACTATTTAAAAACACTGATGAAAGAAATTGAAGATGACACAAACAGAAAGATATCCCATGTTCATGGATTGGAAGAACTAATATTGTTAAAATGTCCATGAAATGACATTTTACCTAATGTAAATGAAATGCCTACCCAATGAAATGTTTATCAAGATACCAAAAATATTCTTCACTGAACTAAAACAAATAATTCTAAAATATGTATGGAACAACAAAAGATCCCAAATAACCAAAGCAACCTTTAAAAAGAATAAAACTGAAGGTATCACAATCCCAGATTTTAAAATATACTACTAAGCTCTAATAACCCAAACAGAATGGTACTGGCACAAAAATAGAAGTATAGGTAAATAGAATAGAACAGAGTACCCAAAAACAAACACAATTTTTATGTCACTTTATGATAAAAGGGGCAAGAATATACAATGGGAAAAGGAGAGTCTTTTGAACAAATGGTGCTGGGAGAACTGGACAATCACATGTAAAAGATGGAAACTGGATCATTTTTTTTACATCATATACAAAAATAAATTCAAAATGGATTGAAGACCTAAATGTGAATCAGGAAACCATAAAAATCTTAGAACAAAAAAAATAGTTATCTCCTTATATCAGTCATAGAAACATTTTTCTAAATATGTCTCCTGAGGCAAGGGAAACAATAACAAACTAAACTTATCAGGATGACATCAAAAAAATTTCCATAAAGAAAAACATGGAGGAAATTGTGAGAAGGAAAGAAAGGGTGAATGGGGGAAATTGGAGGGGGAGATGAATCATGAGAGACTGTGGACTCTGAGCAACAAACTGCGGATTTTGGAGGGGAGGGGTGGGGGGTTGGGGGAGCCTGGTGGTGGGTATTGAGGAGGGCACTGCATGGAGCACTGGTTATGGTGCATGAATAATTAGTTTTGTAACACTGAAAAAATAAAATAAAAGTATTTGGGGGAAAAAAAAGGCCAAATCATAGAGTACAAGAAGAAAATGGCAAAAGGAAAGGAACCATCAATAAAAATGAAAAGACAACTTGATGAGTAAGAGAAGGTGTTTGCAAATAATACATCCAATAAGGGGATAATTATGAAGAATGTATATAACTCACATCTCAAAACCAAATAATCTCTTTAAAAAAGGGACAGAGGATCTGAATAGACATTTTCCCAAAGAATTCATACAGATGGAAACAGACACAAAGAATTTCTTAACACCAGTAATCATAAGGGAAATGCAAATCAAAACAACAATGATGTATAACCTCACACCTGTCAGAATGGTTAAGAAAGAAAAAAAAAAACAAGAAATAAGTTTTTTTCCCAAATATGTTTATTTTATTTTTTCAGTGTTACAAGATTTATCGTTCATGCACCACATCCAGTGCTCCATGCAATGCATGCCCTCCTCAATACCCACCACCAGGCTTGCCCAACGCCCACCCCCCTCCCCTCCAAAACCCTCAGTTTGTTGCTCATAGTCCACAGTCTCTCATGGTTCATCTTCCCCTCTGGTTTTCCCCCATACACCCCTCCCTTCCTTCTCACAATGCCTTCCACGTTTTTCTTTACACTCAGCATGTAAGTGAGACCATAAAGTAATTGATTCTTTCTGCTTGACATATTTCACTCTGCATAATCTCTTCCAGTCCCATCCATGTTGATACAAAAGTTGGATATTCGTTCTTTCTAATGAAGGCATAATATTCCATTGTGTATATGTACCATATCTTCTTTATCCATTCATCTGGTGCAGCCATTTTGGAAAACAGTGTGGAGATTCCTCAAGAAATTAAAAATAGAGCTACCCTTTGACCCTGCCATTGCACTACTAGGTATTTACCCCAAAGAAGCAGATGCATCACAAAGGAGGGCAACATATACCTTAGTGTGGTTTTGATTTGAATCTTCCTGATGGCTAAAGATGATGAACATTTTTTCATGTGTCTTTTAGCTATTGTATGTCTTCTTTGGAGAAGTGTCTGTTCATGTCTTCTGCCCATTTTTTGATGTAATTATTGGTTTTGTGAGTGTTGAGTTTGAGGAGTTCTTTATAGATCTTGGATATCAGACCTTTGTCAGTAGTGCCATTTGCAAATATCTTCTCCCATTCTGTGGGTTGCCTGTTTGTTTTGTTGACTGTTTCCTTTACTGTGCAGAAGCTTTATATCTTGATGAAGTCCCAAAAGTTCATTTTCACTTTTGTTTCCTTTGCCCGTGGAGACATGTCCTGAAAGAAGTTGCTGTGGCTGATTTCAAAGAGGTTACTGCCTATGTTCTTCTCTAGGATTTTGATAGATTCCTGCCTGACGTTGAGGTCTTTTATCCATTTCGAGTTTATCGTCGTGTATGGTGTACGAGAATGGTCAAGTTTCATTCTTCTACATAGAGCTGTCCAATTTTCCCAGCACCATTTACTGAAGAGACTGTCTTTTTTCCACTGGATATTTTTTCCTGTTTTGTCAAAGATTATTTGACCATAGAGTTGCAGGTCCATATCTGGGCTCTCTATTCTGTTCCACTGGTCTCTGTGTCTGTTTTTGTGCCAGTACCATGCTCTCTTGGTGATCACCGCTTTGTAGTAAAGCTTGAAATCAGGCAATGTGATGCCCTCAGCTTGGTTTTTCTTTTTCAGCATTTCCTTAGCAACTCGGGGTCTTTTCTGGTTGTATAATTCAGCATCCACTCCTGATTAAAACTCTTCAAAGTATAGGGATAGAAGGAACATTCCTCAACATCATCAAGTCTATCTACAAAAAGCCCACAGCAAATATCATTCTCAATGGGGAAAAGCTGACAGCCTTCCTTTTGAGATCAAGAACACGACAAGGATGCCCACTCTCATCACTCTTTTTCAACATAGTGTTAGAAGTACTAGCGACAGCAATCAGACAACAAAAAGAAATAAAAGGTATTCAAATTGGCAATGATGAAGTCAAACTCTCTCTCTTTGCAGATGACATGATACTTTATATGGAGAACCCAAAAGACTCCACCCCCAAACTACTAGAACTCATACAGCAATTCAGTAATGTGGCAGGAGACAAAATCAATGCACAGAAATCAGTTGCTTTCCTATACACTAACAATGAAACAGTGGAAAGAGAAATTAGGGAATCTATTCCATTTATAATAGCACCACGAACCATAACATACCTGGGGATAAACCTAACCAAAGAGGTGAAGTTTCTGTACTCGAAGAACTACAGAACACTCATGAAAGAAATTGAAGAAGACACAAAAAGGTGGAAAAGCATTCCATGTTCCTGGATCGGAAGAATAAACATTGTTAAAATGTCTATACTGCCCAGAGCAATCTATACTTTCAATGCCATCTTGAACAAAATTCCACAGGTTTTTTTTCAAAGAAATGAGTTTTTTAAAGTATGTGGAGAAAAGGGAAACCTCATACAATTTGGTTCAAATTGGGCAGCCAATGTAGAAAACAAATGGATGTGTCTTCTATGATTTTTATCACCACGCCTTCAGAGTATGGGACAAAAAAAAAAGAGAGAGAGAGACTTCCCGTTTTGCTTCATCAAAGAAACATTACGAGATATAGTCATTTACTAATAACTAAGGGAAATTACCTCTCTTCACTTTGATGTGTTTTGTGAGATATTTATGGACATTCACAGGAACTGTTGGGTCACTATGCTCTCTTTCCTGTAAATGGCTCTGATCTTTGGTCACTTGAGCATCTCTCAGAGTCAGATTTTCATTACAGAAGAATTTATTTCTTGCCAGAGAAAAGATTATCTAAGATAATTTTAGTCATGTGAGGTTAGTATTAGTAGATTTTGGGGAATAGTCTGGGAAAGCAATCTTCTTTGAAAGAATTCTCATTAGATAGTATCTAGGAAGAAAAGTCAGAATAAACATATATTATTATTCATTACATAATCAAGTGAGTCTCAGGGTATGTATTTTTAGAAGACACGATTTTTACAAGTTGACTAGATTATAAATTCCTCTAATAGGGTGAGTGGCTAACCGTTCTTCTTTGCTTGGGACTTAGGCTTATAATAGGATATAAGACTTTTAGTGAGAAACTAAGAAATTATCCAGTAAACTGACACAAGTTCATTACCCTACAGGGGAGGAACAAGACTAATTGACTCAACAATTAATTCAACAAGTATATATAATTGCTTAGTACCAGTTGTGCAGTGTGTTATAAAACAGGGATTATAGCAGTGAACAAAGCATACATCTATAGAGTTTCTTCCCTTATAGAGTTTAAAGTCTTTACTTGAAAAAATAAGAGTAATAGTAATTATACCACACTGATTTTCCCACTAGTCTATGTAGTTTTGTTAAGTACTATTAACTAAGTACTCAGAGATATACAGTAACTGGTGAAGACTTTTGTGAACAGGAAAGGGCTTGAGCAGGCTCTCAGAGATTGCTGTTTCCATGAGCTCAGTGTTTTGCATATATACAATCTTCAACGGATGTTTTTTTGAATTAAACTGACATAAACTTTTTTTTTAATCAGAGTGAGCACAAGCAAGGGGGAGTGGCAGGCAGAGGGAGAAGCTTACTCCCCACTGAGCAAAGAGCCCAATGCCAGACTCAGTCCCAGGACTTTAGGATCATAACTTGAGCCAAAGGCAACTGCTTAACTGACTGAACCACACAGGCATCCCTGACACAAATTTTTGAACAGGCTTTTTATTCATGGTCTGGAATCAAAGAAGTTTGGCTTCTATTTTGAGCAGATGCTAAAATGTTGATGTAGTTATATGCTCTGAAATCTTGCCCTCTGACACTCCAATTCAAGAAATGGAATTTTACTTGTTCATTTACTGAGAAGTATACCACTCTAGAAAACTAATTCAAAATAATTTACATTTGAGGCTGAAGCTGTTAGGTAGATTAAATACTTATGTACAGTAATCTTGGCTGACTTTGGAATGAAAGCAGCTGTGTAAATGAATGAATAACTAAAAAGATAGCAAACAGAGAATGCCAGGTGGGAGGTCAGTGGATACTTTTCACCGTGCTGTGAGGGACTGATAATTTACTCTTTGCTCTGTGTGCCAGCACTACCAAGTAGACAGAATGTTGATATCACTGGTCAGGGTCAGTACTACACTGTAATATAAAAGGCACAATGTTGAAATGTGGGGGCAAAAAGTAGTGATAAAGAGACAATTTTAAAAACAAAAAGAAAAAAGAAAAGTTTTATACAAGAGAAACCCCATAAGGCTATCAGCAGACTTTTCAGCAGAAACATTACAGCCCAGAAGGGAGTGGTATAATGCATTTAAAGTAATGAAGGGAAGGTGAAAAAAATTAGAGCCGTGAATACTCTGTCCAGAAAAGTCGTCATTTAGAATAGGAGAAATAAAGAGTACCACACAACAAAAGTTGAAAGAGTTCAATACCAGTAAAAAGGCATTACAAGAAATATTAAAGGGAGTTATTTGAGTGGGGGGAAGTCATAATCAAAAGGAAATTGTGAAAGGAAAAAATTCACAGGCAAATACAAACATTAATAAAAGTAGTAGATTAATTAGTATGGAGATTAGAGCATAAAAGGGTTAAAAATCTACTGTAGCTATAAAAATTAATCAGAGGGGGAAACCTGGATAATTCAGTTGGTTAAGCATCTGCTTTCAGCTCAGGTCATGATCCTGAGGTCCTGGGATCAAACCCCGCATTAGGCTTCTTGCTCAGCAGGAAGCCTGCTTAACTGTCTCCCTCTGACTGTCACTCTTCCTGCTTGTGTGCTCTCTGTCTGTCAAATAAAGTCTTTAAAAAAATTAATCAAGGTATTCATGAAATAAAGGAATATATAACATACACCCAAAATGTGGGGGAACACTAAAAATTAGTGTTCCTAGAATGGGTTCAAACTTAAGCAACCATTAACTTAATATAAATTGCTATAGGCAGAAGATGTTATAAATAAACTTAATGGTAACCACAAATCAAAAAATTATAATAGGTAGACAAAAAATGAGATAAAGGAATTCAATAACACTGAGGAGAGCCATCAAACCACAAAGGAAGAGAACAAAAGCAGAGAAAAGGAACAGAAAACTACAAAAACAACCATAAGCAAGCAACAAAATTGCAATATGTACTTAACAATAATTACTTTAAATGCTTCAATTAAAATACATGGGTTGACTTAATGATAAAAAAAAAAAACCAAGACCCATCATGCCTACAAGAAACTCACTTGAGACTACTTGAAGAAACATGCAAACTGAAAGTGAAGGGATAGAAAAACATTAACCATAAAAATGAAAGTGAAAACAAAGCCTGGGTAGCAATACTTATATTGGGCAAAATAGACTTTAAAAAAAAAAAAGACTGCAGCAAAAGACCAGGAAAGACTCTAAAAATGATAAAGTGAACAATCTTACAAGAGATGTAATCATTGTAAATATTTATTAACCCAACATAGGACCACCTAAATTAATAAATCAACTATAAGAAGCATAAAGCTCTTGATTCTTTATTGATTTTCTGCTTAGATGTTCTGTCTGTTACTGAGAGTGGCTTGTTAAGACCCCTAACAATTAATGTATTCATATCAATATGGCTCTTTATTTTGATTAACAGTTTATGTAATTGGCTGCTCCTATATTGGGGGCAAAAATATTTACAATTGTTAGATCTTCTTGGAGGATAGACCCTTTAAAAATGATGTAGTGTCCTATATATCTGACAACAGTCTTTAGCTTAAAATCTAATTTGTCTAATATGAGAATCATGACCCCCACTTTCTTTTGAGGCTCGTTGGCATGCAAGATGGTTCTCCATCCCTTCACTTTCAATCTGGATGTATCTTTAGGTTCCAAATGTGTCTCTTATAGACAGCATATGGAAGGGTCCAGTCATTTTATCCAGTCAGCCACCCTGTGCCATTTCATAGGAGCATTTTGACCATTCACATTGAGAGTAATCAAGTAATCAAGTAAGTAATCAAGTAAGATAAGTGTTTTTGTTTTCTTTTAAAGATTTTATTTATTTATTTGACAGAGAGAGATCACAAGTAGGCAGAGAGGCAGGCAGAGAGAGAGAAAGAAACAGGCTCCCCACAGACCAGAGAACCCAATGCAGGGCTCGATCTCAGGACCCTGAGATCACGACCCGAGCCGAAGGCAGAGGCTTAACCCCCTGAGCCACCCAGGCGCCCCGAAAGATAAGTTTTTAATGACATTATGTTGCCTGTGAAGTACTTGTTTCTATATATTGTCTCTGTAAGTTCCTTTTCTGTCACTCTTGGGTTCTTTCTTCTTATAGAGAACCCCCCACCTTGATATTTCTTATAGTAATGGCTTGGTCATCACATACTCTTTTAAATCTTGCCAGCTTGGAAGCTTTTTACTTCTCCATTCATTTTGAATGTCAACCTTGCTGGATAAAGTATTCTTGACCACATGTTCTTTTCATTTAGTACCCTAAATATGTCTTGCCAGCCCTTTCTGGCTTGCCAGGTTTCTGTGGACAGGTCTGACATTATTCTGATGGGCCTTCCTCTGCACATAAGGAAACTCTTCCTCCAGCAGCCCTCAAGATCTCTTGTCTAAAATTATAATTTGTGAATCACAATCATGTTTCTGGATGTCTTTCTAGACTCGTTGATCTTTGGGGGGGTGTTCTTTCTGCCTCTAGGACACAAACACTTGTTCCATTCCCAAGATTGGGGAAATTTTCATCCAGAATTTGTTCAGCTATACCTTCTTTTTTCCCCCAAATACTATTATTTTATTTTTTCAGTGTAACAAAATACTTTGTTCACGTACCACACCCAGTGCTCAATGCAATACATGCCCTCCTCAATACACACCACCAGACTCACCCAACTTTTTCCTTCTCACAATGGAATTCTCTCATGCATAAAAGGAAAGAAAGGGTAAATGGGGGGAAAATCAGAGGGGAGATAAACCTTGAGAGACTGTGGACTTTGAGCAACAAACTGAGGGTTTTGGAGGGGAGGGAGTGGGGGGTTGGGCGAGCCTGGTGGTGGGTATTGAGGAGGACAGGTATTGCATGGAGCACTGGGTGTGGTACATGAACAGTGAATTTTGTAACACTGAAAAAAAATAAAAGTATTTGGGGAAAAAAGCAGTACTTGTAGGCATTTATAAAGTATAGCAATTCTGGGGCGCCTGGGGGCTCATTGGGTTAAAGCCTCTGCCTTCGGCTAAGGTCATGGTCTCAGGGTCCTGGGATCAAGCCCGCATCTGGTTCTCTGCTCAGCAGGGAGCTGCTTCCTCCTCTCTCTCTGCCTGCCTCTCTACCAACTTGTGATCTCTCTCTCTCTCTGTCAAATAAATAAATAAAATCTTAAAAAAAAAGTATAGCAATTCAAACTGACTTGTATCCATTCAAAACAAATTCCTCCTTAAATCGTATTTTTACTTGAAATCTGATAGAAGAAACAGCAAATTGAAATTTGTTTTATGCATGAGTTAATGCCACCGGCTCAGCAAATACAAGTTAGTTTGCTTTGAGCAGAAGACGTTTTTGTAATGGAAGAAATGTACTACCAAGTAAGAGGATGGATTTTTGCTGAGTGCAAGAGGACCTTTATTATTGCTGGAAAAAAAAAACCTGGCTGAGTTGATGTTTTACATTTTTCCTTACTGAAATCTACATGAAATTTCTTGGTGGGTTTTGTATATATCAACACTGTCAAACTGTGAAAGAAAATGACTAGAAGTGTGTTTTGTGTGAAAGGTGAGCAATAAAGTACTTGTATGTCCTCTATAAATGAATGAAAGAATGAATGAATGAATGAATGAATGAATGAATGAATGAAAAATAAATAAATAAATATTTGGTAGAATTCTCCTGTGAAGCCATCTAATCTTAGGGTTTTATGTTTTTTGACTTTTATCTTCTGATTTTAATTTGTACTCTCAATCAAATTATTTTTTTCCAATTATTTTTCCCCAAATATGTTTATTTTATTTTTTCAGTGTTACAAGATTAATTGTTCATGCACCACACCGTGCTCCATGCAATACATGCCCTCCTCAATATCCACCACCAGGCTCGCCCAAACACTCAGTTTGTTGCTCAGAGTCCACAGTCTCTCATGGTTCATCTCCCCCTCTGATTTCCCCCCATTTCCCCTTCCCTTCCTTCTCACAATGCCCTCCATGTTTTTCTTTATGCTCAGCATGTGAGACCATAAGGTAATTGGCTCTCTCCGCTTATTTCACTCTGCATTATTATCAGCAGCTATATGCCAATAAGTTAAACAACCTAGAAGAAATGGATGCATTCCTGGAACCCCATAACCTTCCAAGAGTGAAACAGGAAGAAATTGACAACCTGAATAGACCAATATCTAGTAATGATATTGAAGCAGTGATCAAAAACCTCCCAAAATAAAAGAATCCAGGACCTGACAGATTCCCTGGGGAATTTTACCAAACATTCAAGGAAGAAATAATACCTATCCTCCTGAAACTGTTTCAAAAAATAGAAACAGAAGGAAAACTGCCAGACTCTTTCTATGAAGCTAGCATTACCCTGATCCCCAAACCAGGCAAAGACCCCATCAAAAGGAGAATTTCAGACCGATATCCCTGATGAATATGGATGCCAAGATTCTCAATAAGGTCCTAGCTAATAGGGTCCAACAGCACATTAAAAAGGTTATTCATCATAACCAAGTGGGATTTTTCCCTGGGATGCAAGGGTAGTTCAACATTCACAAATCAATCAATGTGATAGAACAAATCAATAAGAGAACAGAGAAGAACCACATGGTCCTCTCAATTGATGCAGAAAAAGCATTTGACAAAATTCAGCATCCATTCCTGATTAAAACCTTCAAAGTATAGGGATAGAAGGAACATTCCTCAACATCATCAAGTCTATCTACAAAAAGCCCACAGCAAATATCATTCTCAATGGGGAAAAGCTGACAGCCTTCCTTTTGAGATCAAGAACACGACAAGGATGCCCACTCTCACCACTCTTGCTCAACATAGTGCTAGAAGTACTAGCGATAGCAATCAGACAACAAAAAGAAATAAAAGGTATTCAAATTGGCAATGAAGAAGTCAAACTCTTTCTCTTCACAGATGACATGATACTTTATATGGAAAACCAAAAAGACTCCACCCCCCTCAAAAAAAAAAGACTCCACCCCCAAACTACTAGAACTCATACAGCAATTCAGTAATGTGGCAGGATACAAAATCAATGCACAGAAATCAGTTGCTTTCCTATAAACTAACAATGAAACTGTGGAAAGAGAAATTAGGGAATCTATTCCATTTATAATAGCACCAAAAACCATAAGATACCTGGGAATAAACCTAACCAGAGGCAAAGGATCTGTACTCGAAGAACTACAGAATGCTCATGAAAGAAATTGAAGAAGACACAAAAAGGTGGAAAAGCATTCCATGTTCCTGGATTGGAAGGATAAACATTGTTAAAATGTGGTGCAGGAACAATAAATCTTGTAACACTGAAAAAATAAAAAAAAAAATTTAAATTTAAAAAAAAGTCTAACTGCCCAAAGCAATCTATACTTTCAATGCCATCTCGATCAAAATCCCACCCGTTTTTTTCAAAGGGCTGGAACAAGCAATCCTAAAATGTGTATAGAACCAGGAAAGACCCTGAATAGCTAAGGAAATGTGAAAAAGAAAAACCAAGCTGGGGGCATCACATTGCCTGATTTCAAGCATTAGGGGTTTTTTTGTTGGGAGAGTTTTAATTCAAATTCATTGTTAATAATCGTTTTGTTCAAATTTTCTATTTCTTTTCTATTACTATTTCTTTCTGGGAAGCTTTTTTAAATTATGTTATGTTGTTAGTCATCATATAGTACAACATTAGTATTTGGTGTAGTGTTCCATGATTCCTTATTCGTGTATAACACTCAGTGCTCCATGCAATGGATGCCCTCCTTAATACCCATCACCAGGCTCACCCATACCCCACCTTCTCTTCAAAAACCCTATTTCCCACAGTGCATAGTCTCTCATAGTTCATCTCCTCTTCAGATTCCTCCCCTTCATCTTTCCCTTCCTTCTCCCAATGTCCTTCATGTTTCATAAATAAGTGATACCATATGATAATTGATTTCTCTGCTTGACTTATTTCACTTAGCATAATCTCCTCCCATTGCATCCATGCTAATGCAAAAGTTGGTTATTTTCATTTCTGATGGCTGAATAATATTTAATTGCATATATGGACCACATCTTTATTCATCTGTTGAAGGACATCTCGACTCTTTCCACAGTTTGGCTATTGTAGACATTGCTCCTAGGAACATTGGAGTACATGTGCCCATTCTTTTCATTACATCTGTATTTTTGGAGTAAATACCCAGTAATGCAAATGTTATGTGATAGGGTCGCTCTATCTTTATCTTTCTGAGGAACCTCCACTGTTTTCCAAAGTGGCTGTATCAACCTTCATTCCCAACAGTGTAAGAGTATTCCCCTTTTTCAACAACCTCTCCATCATTTGTTGTTTCTTGCCTTGTCATTTATTGCCATTCTAATTACTGTAAGGTGGTATCACAATCTGCTTTTGATCTGAATTCCCCTGATTACTCTGGGCAGCATAGACACTTTAACAATGTTTATTATTCTGATTCATAAGCATGGAATGCTTTTCTATATTTTTGTGTGTTCTTCAGTTTCTTTCATACTGTTCTGTAGTTTCTATAGTAGAGATCCTACAACATTTTGGGTAGGTCTATTCCAAGGTATCATGCTTTTTGGTGCAATTGTAAGTGGAATTGATTCCCTAATATTTCTTTAAAGTTACATTGTTCGTGTATAGGAAAGTAACTGATTTCTGTGCATTGCTTTTGTATCCTGTCATATTATTGAATTGTTGTATGGGTTATAGTAATATAAGAGTTTAATATTTTGGGTTTTCCACATGAAATATCAGGTCATCTGTGAAGAGAGAGATTTGACTTCTTCTTTACAAATTTGAATACTTTTAATTTCTTTTTTTCTCAAATGTGTTTATTTTACTTTTCATTGTTACAAGAGTAATTGTTCATGCACCACACCCAGTGCTCCACGCAATACATGCCCTCCTCAATACCCGCCACCAGGCTCACCCAATCCGCCACCCCCAACCTTCCAAAACCCTCAGTTTGTTGCTCAGAGTCCGCAGTCTCTCATGGTGCATCTCACCATTCACCCTTCTCTTCCTTCTCACAATGCCCAGATCATAAGATAATTGACTCTCTCCATTTCACTTATTTCAATCCGCATAATCTCTCACAGTCCCATCCATGTTGATACAAAAGTTGGGTATTCGTCCTTTCTGATGGAGGCATAATATTCCATTGCATATATGTACCATATCTTCTTTATCCAGTATATATGTACCATATCTTTTTTATCCATTCATCTGTTGAAGGGCATTTTAGTTCTTTCCTCAGTTTGGCGATTGTGACCATTGCTGCTGTGAACATTAAGATACATGTGGCCCTTCTTTGTAATGAATCTGCTTCTTTGGGGTAAATACCCAGTAATGCAATGGCAGGGTCATAGGGTAGCTCTATTTTTAATTTCTTGAGGAATCTCCACACTGTTTTACAAAGTGGCGGCACCAGTTTGGAATCCCACCAATAGTGTAGGAGGGTTCCCCTTTCTCCAAACCCTCCCCAACTTTTGTTGTTTACGGTACTGTTGATTTTGGCCATTCTAACTAGTGTAAGGTGACATCCCAGTGTGGTTTTGATTTGAATCTCCCTGATGGCTAAAGATGATGAACATTTTTCATGTCTCTGTTAGCCATTTGTAAGTCTTCTTTGGAGAAGTGTCTGTTCATGTATTCTGCCCGTTTTTTGATGTGATTATCAGTTTTGTGAGTTTTGAGTTGGAGTTCTTTATAGATCTTAGATATCAGAACTTTGTCTGTAGTGTCATTTGTGAATATCCTCTCCCATCCTCTGGGTTGCCTGCTTGTTTTTTAGACTGTTTCCTTCGTTGTGCAGAAGGTTTTTATCTTGATGAAGTCCCAAAAGTTCATTTTCATTTTTGTTTCCTTTGCCTTTGGAGACATGTCCTGAAAAAAGTTGCTGTGGCTGATGTCAAAGAGGTTACTGCCTATGTTCTTTCCTAGGGTTTTGATATATCTGGGCCTCACGTCGAGGTCTTTTAACCATGTTGATATCTTCATGATGGTGTAAGAGAATGGTCAAGTTCATTTTTCTACATAGAGCTGTCCAATTTTCCCAGCACCATTTATTGAAGAGACTGTCTTTTTTCCACTGGATATTTTTTCCTGTTTTTGTCAAAGATTATTTGACCATAGAGTTGCTTATCCATATCTGGGCTCTCTTTTCTGTTCCACTGGTCTATGTGTCTTTTTTTGTGCCAGTACCATGCTGTCTTGGTGATCACCGCTTTGTAGTAAAGCTTGAAATGAAGTAAAGTGATGCCCCTAGCTTGGTTTTTCTTTTTCACATTTCCTTAGCTATTCAGGGTCTTTCCTGGTTCTATACACATTTTAGGATTGCTTGTTCCAGCCCAGGGATTTTGATCGAGATGGCATTGAAAGTATAGATTGCTTTGGGCAATTAGACATTTTAACAATGTTTATCCTTCCAATCCATGAACATAGAATGCTTTTCCACCTTTTTGTGTCTTCTTCAATTTCTTTCTTGAGTGTTCTGTAGTTCCTCGAGTACAGATCCTTTCACTCTTTGGTTAGGTTTATTCCCAGGTATCTTATGGTTCTTGGTGCTACAGTAAATGGAATAGATTCCCTAATTTCTCTTTCCACTGTTTCATTGTTAGTGTATAGGAAAGCAACTGATTTCTGTGCATTGATTCTGTATCCTGCCACATTACTGAATTGCTGTATGAGTTCTAGTAGTTTGGGGGTGGAGTCTTTTGGGTTCTCCATATAAAGTATCATGTCATCTGCAAAGAGAGAGAGTTTAACTACTTCATTTCCAATTTGAATACCTTTTATTTCTTTTTGTTGTCTGATCGCTGTCGCTGAGATTCTAGCACTATATTGAACAAGAGTGGTGAGAGTAGGCATCCTTGTTGTATTCCTGATCTCAAAGGGAAGACTGTCAGCTTTTCCCCCATTGAGAATGATATTTCTGTGGGCTTTTTGTAGATAGACTTGATGATGTTGAGGAATGTTCCTTCTATCCCTATACTTTGAAGGGTTTTAATCAGGAATGGATGCTGAATTTTGTCAAATGCTTTTTCTGCATCAATTGAGAGGACCATGTGGTTCTTCTCTGTTCTCTTATTGATTTGTTCTATCACATTGATTGATTTGTGAAAGTTGAACAATGCTATCACCGCAAGGATAATTCCCACATAGTAATAATGAATAATCTTTTTAATGTGCTGTTGGATCCTATCATCTAGGATCTTGTTGAGAATCTTGGCATCCATATTCATCAGGGATATTGGTATGAAATTCTCCCTTTTGATGGGGTCTTTGGCTGGTTTGGGGATCAATTAATGCTCAGAAAGAGTCTGGCAGTTTTCCTTCTGTTTCTATTTCTTGAAACAGTTTCAGGAGAATAGGTATTATTTCTTCCTTGAATGTTTGGTAAAATTCCCCAGGGAATCCGTCAGGTCCTGGATTCTTGTATTTTGGGAGGTTTTTCATCACTGCTTCAATCTCATTACTAGATATTCATCATTTCAGGTTGTCAATTTCTTCCTGTTTCAGTCTTGGAGGGTTATGGGTTTCCAGGAATGCTTCCATTTCTTCTAGATTGTTTAACTTATTGGCATATAGATGTTGGTAATAATTTTTGATGATGGTTTCTATTTCCTTTGGGTGAGTAGTGATCTCTTTCCTTTCGTTCATAATTTTGTTAATTATGGTCCTCTCTCTTTTCTTTTAGATGAGTTTGAACAGAGGCTTATAATCTTATTGATTCTTTCAAAAAACAAACTTCTGGATCCCTTGATGCATTCTACTGTTTCTCTAGTTCCTAACTCGTTGATCTCTGCTCTGATCTTGATTATTTCCCTTCTTGTGCATTGGGTTGGTCTAATTTGTTGATTTTCCCATTCTTTAAGTTGTAAAGAGCTGGTGTATTTGAGATTTTTCACTTTTTTTGAATGAGGCTTGGATGGCTATGTATTTCCCCCTAGAAGTGCCTTTGCCGTGTCCCATAGGTTTTGGAACAATATGTCTCCATTCTCATTGGATTCCATGAATTGTTTCAGTTCTTCTTTGATTTACTGGTTGATCCCAGCATTCTTGAGCAGGTTAGTCTTTAGCCTCATAGTGTTTTAATTTCTTCCAAACTTTTTCTTGTGGTTGAGTTCCAGTTTCAAAGCATTGTGGTCTGAGAAAATGCAGGGAATCATCTCAATCTTTTGGTATCGGTTGAGTCCTGATTTGCGGCCCAGTATGGAGTCAATTTTGGAGAAAGTTCCATGTGTACTCGAGAAAAATGAGTATTCTATTGTTTTAGGATGGAATGTTCTGTATATATCTATGAGGTCCTCCTGGTCCAATGTGTCATTCAAAGCACTTGTTTCTTTATTGATTTTCTATTTAGATGATCTGTCTGTTACTGAAAGTGGACTGTTAAGAGCTCCTACTATTACTGTATTCCTATCAATGTGACTCTTTATTTTCATTAACAGTTGGCTGCTCCTGTGTTGGGGGCATATATGTTTCCAATTGTTAGATCTTCTTGGAGGATAGACCCTTTCAGAATGATGTAGTGTCCTTCTGTATCTCTGACTACAGTCTTTAGCTGAAAATCTAATTTATCTGAAAGGAGAATCGCTACCCAACCTTTCTTTTGAGGCCCATTGGCATGAAAGATGGTTCTCCATCCTTTCACTTTCAGTATGGATGTATCTTTTGGTTCCAAATGTGTCTCTTGTAGAACAGCATATGGATGGGTCCTGCCATTTTATCCATTCTGCAATCTTGTGCCGTTTTATGGGAGCGTTTAGGCTGTTCAGGTTGAGAATGATTATTGAGAGATAAGTGTTTATTGACATCATGTTGCCTGTGTAGTCCTTGTTTCTATTGATTGTAAATTTCTGTTCTAAGTCACTCATGGGTTTGATCTACTTTTA